>MJUU01040841.1:16850-27078 GCA_002080025.1 Modiolus philippinarum
TTCTCCGTTTTTGGTACAGAAACATTGATGTATCAGATCGGAAATTACTGTTTTAAGTTTATTATGGGGAGGAGTTGTATAAAGGGTAGAAAAATCAAAAGTTTGAATGCTATTGCCGTATGCGAGACTGTTTGAGGAGAGCTGTTCAAGGAGATCTTTGGAATTTTTAGGAATCCACATCTGATTCACGCCGCCCGTGGAATAGGCTTTTTCGCAGTAGCTTTTTAGATCATCTCTAACTGCAGTCAGTAAAGTGGTAAGGAGTTTGGATAATGGCTTAGTGGTGCATCTGGCAGATCCTGCAATGAATCTCTGTTTGTAGGGATTCTTGTGAAGCTTAGGCACCCACTAAATATAAGTGAGATAACTGTTACTCTCATCAACTTTGATACCGAATGATGCTAACACAGAAGTGTGATTTGTGATTATCTCGTCCCTTGATAATGTAGTTGGGGAATAAGTAGGATTGCCAGATGAAGTGTCAATACCTATCTCCTTAACAAGACAGTCTAAATAGTGTTTCTTGCATACAAACACAATATTGTTGGAAGCTTTGTCTGCAGGTACTATGACGTGCGATTCATGATTAATGACTTAATCGACCTGATCCAGTCTGACAATGTCTCCACATCTTCTTTTTCTTTCTTCGCCCACATTCTGGCATAGTCTTCAACTGCATCCATCATAATTTTGAAGTTATACTTCCAGTTGATGTGCTGGGGTTCACGGAATTTTGGACCTTTTGAAAAAATTTCTCGTAATTTTTGGTTTCCAACGATTTCTAGGTCACCCGTTATCACGTGTCCAGTAGGACTATAGTTGAATGGGGAAGAGGAGCAGGTGCAGTCAGGCGGTTTGGCTTTAAAGTCATCAATCTGGAAATTACACAATACTCGTTTGTGATTGAAAATAGTGGTTGCAATAGATTTAGTGTAGGAATAAGAAATAAGTGGAACAGATTGGTCTTTGAAGTGAGGAGGAATGTTAGATTTCGTTGTTTTATTGTGCAGAATGTTGGAGAGATTAATGGCATCTAGGCCTTTGTTAGCAAACTGAATTTTAAGAAATGATCGGTTTTCAGATTCATTTGCAGAAGTTGTAACAGGTTTGAACAGTCTGTGATTGGCGATGTCCATAACGATAGCTGTTAATTTATATTCCAGAGAATGCCAGTCAGTCAAAGTTGAATCTAAACATACTTTGTAAAACGAATGAAGTTTCGAAAGTGGCAAGGAATACAATTTTGTACGAATGTGATGAATACCTAGTGGCATTTTCATAAATGAAAGGAGACCATTAATTGAAATGTCATGTAGATGTGGGGCGGTATAATCCCTATGTCCATGACTACGTGGTCTTCGCTGGCTTCCATTAAGGATATTCATCACATGTGGTCATATGGTAGAGGAGTTCTGGAAGTGGTAATATAGAAGAGGAAATCTAAAAGTTGTCATACGAAATTCCAACTCTTTTGCCATTTGTTTTTTTGGTCAAATTACTAGAAATCGCATGATTGGCGGCATCAATATTTTATAAAAACAGAATGTGTCCCTTTTGTCTTGTTTTAATCAAATTACAAACATTACAGAAAAAGTGCCCCTTTTCATATATTTTAGTCAGATTATAGACATTTCATTTTTTGGCCATCTATATTATATTGAGTACAGAAAATATCTTTTCTGTCGTATGTTATAGGCAAAGTAAAAAAAATCGTTGTGGACATAGATGTGCCACTAAGAACAAAAATGTCCCATTTGTCATGATTTTGTTAAATTACAAAAAAGCGCCATTTACATGCAAAGACATTCATATGTGTGTATTTTTGCATACATGTGTAAAAATACATAGGTGTGCAAATACTGTACGTAAATGCAAATACATACGTATGCAAATTTACCCCATGTGCAAATTTACATGATGTAAATTATTATGTGTAAATTGGCTTAAGCTTCTGAATTATTTTTTTTTTGCATGTAAATACATTTAAAAAAATACATAGGATTTGGATTTAATTTCTGGCAGTCAGGAGAAGGGTTGAGCACTAATATAAGCATATTTTCGTAGAAGGTGGTTATGAAACTTTATTTAGAATAACAACATACTTGTCCCCCTTTTGAACTAGATTTTTGGTCCACCAGAAATATTTAATTGTCTTGAAAAAAGTAACAACTATCTCAGTGAGCATTATAGTGTATCTTATATACAGATGAGGGGATTTTTGATTGGTCGATAAACGTGACCGCTGTTACTACATATAAAAGGGAATAGATCATAGTGGCCAAAATGATAGAGGCGTAAGTTTTGTACACTTCTAGTATTAGAAATGGAACTGGGTATTAAAATGTTACCCCAAGTAATGCTTATAAAAATCGGTTACTATTGGAATACCATTGGAACTTGCGGGATATTCAACAGTTTTTCTATACTTAAAGTATTTCACAAAAACTGTGTCTAAAATGCCTTTTTAAACATTCAAAGCATATTGCATGCCCCCAAAAATGTGAAACTTCTAGTTCTTTTTAAGTCCTGATGTTCAAAGTGGGCGAATCATTATCATGAAGAGCTTCATGTGACGTAAGGATCAGTTGACCTATGTTGGCGTTATTCCCCTTTTGTGTCAATTTTTGTTAGTTTTCATCTTAATATTTTCAATCATCTTCTCTTAAACTACTAAATGGCATTGAAACCAAACTTTAGTATAATTATGTTAAACATATTTTCTTTAAACATTGTGTTCGGGATTTTCGCCGATTGAATAAAAGCATTCACGAGTCCCACCGTAGCTAAAATACGGGTTCGATAGCAGAGTTTATGTCCCCGTTATTAAGTACGATATTTGCCCTCGAACGTCCACCCGACAGATCTTTCAAATTTTCAAGAACTAGAAATGGTACAGTTTTGATATTTAACAAAATTGAAAGTTCTTTGGTATTACAAAATATGTCACCTTAACCTACATTTTATCGCTTGAGTGACTTGGTTACGTAGTTCGGTTATGGTCCAATTCTCAGGTACTAGACATAACACATGGTTGATACTGAAATCACACATGGACCGGTCGTGGAAGTACTACAGGGTTCACCAATGATTAAGTTAACATGACCTACATGATTGTTTTGGTTGACGGACTTGGTTAAGTTTCCTTCGTTTTTGTCCATTTCTAAGGAACTAGAAAGACATTGTACAAGGTTGATAATTCACATATGGATTGGTCACATGTAGACCATCAGGATAAACTATGAATTTGGTTTTCATGACCTAGATGTTCTCCTTGAGAGATTTGGCTATATTTTTTGAGCGACTTGATAATGTTTCAGGCTAAATTAAGGTTTCATTTCACAGTTACTAAACATAAAATAGCATTGATACTTTTACGAGTAAATTGGTCTCGGGGGGTTACACACCCGGATAGTCCGAAGGGCCGATAGTCCGAAGGCCCGATATTCCGAAAGTGCGATAGTCCGAAGGGCCGATAGTCCGAAAGTCAGAAGGTACGATAGTCCGAAAATGACCCTATGTAAACCAAGGTAGGAAAAAATGTAGCCATTTTGTCTAAAAAGATATTCCAACATTATGCTTTAAGAGGGTTACATGAAAAGGGCGAAATTCTTATGGTAACAGAAAGATAGCAGCCGAGTTTACTAAAATACAGGGAACGCGGTTTAATGTGGTTTTGTGTGCTAATTGGACGAGGTGCAATGAAGCATTAATGCGCCCGTTACATAAGGTCAAAATTTAGTTTTTCACCTTATTCTGAGATAAAATTGATTCACATCCATACGATTAAAAAGATACGCACAAAAGAAACAAAAACAAAACAGAAAAAAAGTTTAAAACTCAAAGTTTCGACTTTCGAAAACTCGAAATTTTTTTTAAAAATTTTCGAAATTTCTGCTTTTTCAAACTTATGTTTTCGACTGTTTTCGACTTTTAAAAAGTCGAAATATTGAGTTTTTAAAGTCGAAAATTTGAGTTTTTGATAGTTGAAATTCATCAAAGATCAAGTTAATTTTTTACTCCTTTTAAATCCAAATTTTGAGTATTTAACTGTCAAAATTTTGTGTTATTCAAAAGTCGAAATTTCGACTATTTAAAAGTCAAAATTTGAGATTTGAAAAGTCGAAATTTTGAGAATGAAGGATCCGAAATTTTTAGTTAAGAAATGTCGAAATTTCAGTTTAAAAAGTCAAAATGTTGTGCTTAAAAAAGTCAGTGGTACTGAACAAATAACTAAATACCGAAGTCACTGCAGAATAATAGAATTGTCTTTTGAAATTAACAATTCTAGAATAAACTTCTGTCACAGAATTGTTGAAAAATAAAAACAATTCTGTTTTACTAGAATTGTTCAGTTCAACAATTCTGGAAAAACCAGAATTGTAAAAGCACAATGCTGGTAATTCCAGAATTGTTTCAACAATTCTGGTACACCTATTTCTACCAGAATTGTACAATTCCGGTGGTAGTACCAGAATTGTGTTCATATTCTTCACTTGATCCGTTATTCTTTTAGAGGAGCCAGGCTGAAAGAACTAGAATCATGGAAGAAAATGGAGTATATTAATACGAACAGGATGACACTGGTCAGAAATGCATTTCAACAAGATTGACCTGTAGCCCTAAAGACACTCCTAGTAGGACAGTGTACATAGCTCGACTCGCAACCTACATGATGGAGGCACTCAATGTAGTCATTACATAACAATTGCTGGGAACAATGGCATATTCTCAACACAAACATGGCAGTCAAAGCGTAAAATAAGAATAGTCACGAACAAGCTAGCTGCTGAAACTTTAGCTATGACAATGCCATTTTTCTTGCATCTCTTTACATTGAGCTGTCATGGGGAAAGCAGCCCCAAGTAAACTGTCAATCGTTTATTTTATGGATTGTCGTTCCTTATTTGATGCAATAAAATCTACAAAAAAAGGGTTTCAGAAAGACAACATTTGGAGGGAACAGTATGATTGGGGCTGAAGCTGGCGCCAGCAAGTAGGAGTAACTGATGCAGTAGTCATTCATTTTGGGAGTTGTGATTTCATTGTTTGCACTGAAAATCTCTTTCCAAGAAGCCAGGGTGCACACCCTGAGTTGCAGCTTCATGTAATATATAATATGACCAAATATATGTGAACTGTCCAGTACCCAAATATTTATAAAATTTTCTGTCTACTCTCATTTCCATCTAATATTCAAAATTCTAAGAATTCAAAATTTCTGTTTCAATATATAAATGACTATGACCCCTTCTTTGAATTGATTACAGTTTCAATCACGGCAATGCAAGTTTTTAAAATATCTTGCGACAGAGAAATTATCCAATTTCTTTGAATTACGATCACATGTTAATTTTTAGAGCTCGCATGTATTAACTAGAAACAAAATATATTTGAAAATTTAAATCTATTTTCAGTCACTGTGACCTTGACCTTTCACCTACTTTCTTCAAAACATATACAGTTTTTCTCTTTCTTAGACTCAATAAAATATCATAGTTTTAATTGTATTTGATGCAAGTGTTTTCAGTTATCGCTAGGAAACCACTTTTTCTTTTAAATTTTCAATCTTTTCTTGATCATGGCGACCTTGACCTTTATCATGGCGACCTTGACCTTTGACACTATATCCAAAATCAAAAAGGTTTTTCTAATGGTATCCAACATTATATCTAAGTTTTATTTCAAATGGATGAAAGCTTTTTGAGTTATAATCCCGAAACCAAATTTTTCTGAAATTTTCAAACTATTTTCGGTCACTATAACCTTGAGCTTTGACCTAATTTCTCAAAAATCAAAAGGTTTCCTCCCCTCCTATTACCAAATAACATATGCAAGGTTGAAACTTCTCTAGTTATCATCAAGAAACCAAATTTTTCTAAAATTTGCAGTCTATTTTTTGTCACTGTGACCTTAACCTTTGACCAACTTTCTCCAAAATCAATTGGGTTGCTCCCCTTCTGGTACCCAACATTAAATAAGTTTCATTTCAATTGGATGTTAACTTTTTTGACGCCCGCCCACACGCCCTCAAGATCAAACCAATAGCAGACTTCAACTTAGTTGCAACTCGGCTAAAAATTTGAACCTGAAAAACTTTACCGAAGAAATGGCCCTGTAAATGTCTTTAAAATTTGAATTACCCATCAGCTAATATTGGATGAACGTCCAAAATTTAAATGTAATTACCTCTAATATGATGTTCATTCCAGCAATTTGTACAAAAACTAGAGGCTCAGAAACTGAGCCTGTATCGCTAACCTGACAAAATGCTTCCATGCCATGCATGACCAAAAAATGAAGTTTTTTTCCAAGAGGGCCGAATGTAAGCTATATTCTCAAGACACTACTGAAATGAGTAATCTTAAAAAAGGACGTTCTACACATGATTCCAATATAGTTCATTTAAATTTACTTCAATAGCTTCAGAGCAGATGATGAAAAGGATGATTTTCCCCTAAGGTCCAATGTTAAATTATGTTCTCAGCTGATGGCCATGTTTTTTTCAGATTGAAATAAAATGAGCCATTTTTCAAAGCATCTCCCATACATCATTCCTGTAAAGTTTTGTTGAATTTGCTTCAGTGGTTCCAGAAGAAAGGATGAAAATGTGATTTTCCCATAGGGTCCAATGTTAAACTTTATTCCGTGCTGGGGCCATGTTTTTTATCAAATCGGAATGAAATGATCAATCTTTGTAACGAACCTTCCATACATCATTCCTGTAAAGTTTGGTTGAATTTGCTTTAGTGGTTAGAAAGGAGAAGATGAAAATATGATTCTTCCCTGTAAAACTATGTTCCGTGCTGGCGGCTATGTTTTTTATGGATCTGAACGAAATGAGCAATCTTTGTACAGGACCTTTAGTACACTATTTCTGTAAGTTTGGTTGAATTTGCTTTAGTGGTTTCAGTGGAGAAGATGAAAATGTGATTTTTTCGATAGGGTCCATTGTTAAACTATGGTCCATGCTGGTGGCCATGTTTTTTTATCGGATGGGAATTAAACGAGCAATCTTTGTTTAGTACCTTTAGTTTATCATTCCTGTACAACTTGGTTGAATTTGCTTAAGCCGTTTCAGAGAAGAAGATGAAAATGTGATTTTTTCCCACAGGGTCCATTGTTAAATCTAAGTTCCGCTCTGGTGGCCATGTTTTTTGTCAGATCGGAACGAAATGAGCAATCTTTGTAAAGGACCTTCCATACATCATTCCTGTAAAGTTTGGTTGAATTTGGTGCAGTGATTTCAGTGGAGAAGATGAAAATGTGAAAAGTTTAATGGATGGACGGCTGATGCCGGACAACGGACGGACGGATGACAGACCACAGACGCCAACTGATGGCAATAGCTCACACTGACCCGTTGGGTCAGGTGAGCTAAAGATGTGATTTTCCCCTAGGGTCCTATGTTAAATTATGTTCCATGCTGGCAGCCATGTTTTTTATCTGATCCAAACGAAATGAGCAATCTTTGTAAAGGGCCTTTAGTACAGATTTCATGTAAAATTTGGTTGAATTTGCTTCAGCGGTTTCAGAGGAGAAGATGAATATGTGATTTTTTTTCCATATAGTCCTATGTCCAACCTAAGTGCTGGCGGCCATGTATTTTTATCAGATCAGAACGAAATCAGCAATATATTTTGTAATACATCATTCCTGTAAAGTTTGGTTGAATTTGCTTCAGTGGTTTCAGAGGAGAAGATGAAAATGTGAAAAGTTTAACGGACGGACCACAGACGACGAACGATGGACGGATGCCAAGTGAAGGCATTAGCTCACACTGATCCTTTGGGTCAGGTGAGCTAAAAATGGACTGATAATGATGACTGCACTATAACATTACATTACTGCCAAATATTTTGTGGTCATAAAAACATAACTTATAAACTGGTAAATATCTTTAATGATTGAATAAAACTTAACATTACAACCATAATATAAAATCTTAGTATAAAATTATTACAACCAAATAATTACAATGATATAGTTTCAACATATTTCTACATTTTGTACTTCTTTATAGTGCACCTACTCTAAACCTCTGGAAACAGGTTAGAATTTTTTCTTGACTTCACTAGTAAACTGTCCATTTGTTTTTTCCACATTACACTAATTAAAATCATTAAAATATTTATTATGACATAAGGCCAATGCCATATAATCATTAGAATCTTAGGAAAGATCACAAACCAAATGTTATCCTGTCTGATTAACCCATAAATTCTTAACGTACAGAGAAAAGTTTTTTTTTCCTGAACTTAATTTAAAATGTATGTTTTCCTCACCTCAGGTTAAAATGTGTTTTTTCTGAACTAAGGTAAAACTAGTTTTTTTCCCTAATCTAGGGGCAAAATGTATGTTTTTCATGCATTTTTTTTTAAACTTTGGATCATTTTTTCCCCTGCCTTATGGTCAAAATTTTTTATCTTGACTTAAAGTCAAAATGTTTGTTTTTTTCTGATGTAAGGTAATTTCTTTTGTTTAAATTTGACTTACGGTCTCAAGGTTTAGTTATCATTGAAATGTTTATTCTTACCTAATGTCAAAATGTCTGCAAATAGAGATTTTCTGAAAAGTCTGGTCATATAAAAGTCTTATACTAGATATAAAGTGCTATACTCTAGAAATGTGATGATAAGGTTAAAAAAATGTTCTATGATGTCCATTTAGGCCTAATGCAACGCTTGCCTTCCATAAGTAATATTCAAGATTTCAATAATTAATATAAGGTCAAATATCAAAAATGATCACAACCACAATATTTTCTGGGCACAAGAAAGCAATTAACTAAAATAAAGGATATAAATCTAAACATTTTGCTTTATAGATTTTATCAAAAACCATAGTCTACAAAATATATTTGTGTGAATTTAAAAAAAAACAATACTGATATAATAAGTATAAAACAAGGACTCTTACCATTCACACATAAATATATACTGTTTTTTTTTATAATTGAGCTGACTAATGGAGGTAGATTTATTGGATTGCTTGTCATAACTGATTTTGTGATATAAAAAATACTGACCACCATTGGTTAACATGTTTCATTTAAGTTGGATTATAAAATCTTAAACAAAAAGGAAGAACATGGCCCTATGTAGGGTTTATAGGAGTGTGGTGTCTTAGTAGCAATATTTTTTTTCTGTTAGACACATAAATGTGTAATGCACCTTTGAATACCTTGACTGATGTTCTTAGGAATCATTTTCATGGTTAAGATACTATTACAATTCTAAAATTTTATGTAAAAGTAAGAGAGAATCTAACTGTCAGTCAAAAAACAAACAATTCTGTATAAATATTTTCATAGTTGTAGCATATTTTAACAAGATGTGTTTGTGAAACACTACATATGCCCCAAGATTCTACTGTAGAATATATAAAATACCCAATTTTACCCCTTTTTGACCTCTGTGACCTAATTTTTTGAATATTTATGTTCATATTGACAAGACCAATACACTTGCCAAGTATTAAAACTCTATCTTAAATACTCAAGAGCCTGTATTGCTCACCTGGGTCCTGCAACACTATAATTCCCAATTGATGGTCCATCTTTGGTGGTGTATGTACATAAAAATCAGAAACTTTTTATAAAATTTAATTAAAATTGTTCAAGCAGTTTAAGAGAAGATTTTTAAATGCAGTTTCCAAACTTAAGGTGCCTATGTTAATCTACTTTCCCTTCTGGCAGCTATTTAACATAAAACTTTGAAGAGGGTCATATAAGGACTATCATATCAAAATTCTACTGAAATTGTTCAAGCAGTTTCACAGAAGATCTTTTTATGCATTTCCCACTGGGTCCAATGTTAAACTAAGTTTTGCCACTGGTGGCCATGTTGGAAGACGGATCAGCACCAAAGTAACAAGCTTGGTCAAAATCTCACAAGTTTCATTTATGCAATGTTTAAATTGAATCCATTCAATGGTTTTCCATGATATCTTTGTATGCATTTCCCCTTAGGGTCCAATTCATTGCTGGCAGCCATGTTGGATGATGGATCAGAACTGAAGTAACAACACTTGGTCAGCTTCTCATAAGCAAAGTTTGGATTAAATCTATTAAGCAGTTCTCTAGAAGAAGATCTTTTGTTAAATTAAGTTCACAGCTGGTGACACTTGGTCAGCACCTGACAGGCATCATTCATGTCATGTTTGATTTAAATCCATTCAGCAGTTCTCTAGAAGATCTTTGTGTGCATTTCCCATAGGGTCCAATGCTGTC
>MJUU01040842.1:5556-24728 GCA_002080025.1 Modiolus philippinarum
AACATAAAATGATCAATTAAAGCTCCATTGAATAAAAATTAGGAATTTTCCATTTTTATTTACTCCTTTATCACCGCTAATAAATATAAGAATACAAGTAATATATTAGTTCAAATTGTCCATTCCAGGTATATGTTCAATTGTACCGACCAACAAAAACATTTAAACCATGGTTGATATCCCCGGGTTGATATCCTTGTACCGATGACAAATTTCTTTACGTAATAATTATAATAATGGCTACGTTTGGTTTCTCTAAAAAAGGTTATTGAATTTAACCCTCTGTCCATGTTACGTCTAGGATGGTAATAGGAACTGTCTTACCGAAATTGGGACTTTATGTTATGTTTCTGATTGTGTTTAGTACTAAAATGAACAAGAAAGGTTACAGCCAGGCATAAAGGCATTAGAGCAGAAATGTTTAACGGATGCGGTTTACATGGAAATTTTTGGTACAGTGAAACCTGTCTATTCTGACACCTGAGTATTCCGATAATCCTGTCAATTCCGACATAAATTTCGGGTCCAAAAGACAGCTAATACGAGTCTTCCTACATCCTGTTCGATCCGACAAATTTTTGCGGTCCAATACTGTGTCGGGTTAGACAGGTGGCACTGTACTTTGAAAAAATAAAATATTGAGGGTTTTACTTTCTATTAAAAGAAATCGTTTTCAACAGCTTTGTGCATAATTTTTACTAGGAATTCATTGAACAAAGAACATAATTTGATATCTGTTCTCAGTTTTTTACCGAGTTCCTTTTGCTATTTATGCTTGACTCTTATCTTTATTAGGGTTTTTCTGGAGCAGTTTGCACTTGATTTGTGGCATATGATTGTAGTTTTCGGCTATTGTAGGTGTTTACTGTTATCCTGTGTTCGTAATTTTAAACATTTTTAAGTTTATGACCTTCCAAATGTTTAGATTTGTTCTGAAGAGACATAAGTTGTAGAAATGGCTATATGCATAGTCTGAATTTTTAAAGTAACTACGGTATTTCGGTGTTTTACTACATAATTTACGAAAGGATATGGAGTAAATGAACATGAGACAATAACACATATGTAAAATCCAACTGCAATAAATTTAAATGAGCTATACGGCCATTTCGGAAATTAATTCCTCATCAGCAGCACTAGAACCCAAATATAGGAAATCCACAATATCAAACAATGTTTAAAATGCATAAAACCAAACGTAATCCGAATAATCAGCTAAGGACAAAACTACGATGGACGGAGTTCAACCTTAGTTTATAGAATTTACATAGACCACAGATGAATTTAAAAATATGAAAAAGAAAAGAAATTGGGTAAATGTCAAGGAGACAACATTCCATCTCCAAGTTAAAACGATCCAAAGCAAAGCATCTAGGGGTCACCGTACGGTCTTCTACACAGTGAGGAACCTCACACTATATAGCAAGCCCTAATTGACCCCAAAAAAGTAAAAAGGTGGATAAACCGAATTTCAAGAAACTAAAATTTTATAAGAAGACACGTATGAGCCAACTACCAACATATTCCTGACTTGGGACAGGCGCAAAAATGACGGTGGGGTAACACTCGTTTTCTTGGATCCAAACCCTCCCTTTGTGTGGTGAATGGCTAACAAATAAATACAAAAAAAAACTCTTATAGTAAAAATCAAACTTGAAATAAGTCCACTTATCAAGACGAGTACTTTTACAATGAAGTACATAAAACTAAAGACAATACGCATGGGAACTGTCCTGACAAATGCTCGCAGTTACTGACAGCTAGCTAAGGACATAATTTCCGCTGACTATGATATAAAGCCTTCTTAAATATGAAACTTCAATTAAAATACTACTAAATAGATTTCGTAGAACAACATCATCAATTATGAAAGAAGAACATGATTTTGGGCAATGCCAAATACTGCCAAAATTGTATATTGTTTAATTTAATTGCGGTGTAAAGCATTTAGGAGCTGAACAAAAAAACCAGATGTAAGATTTAACATTAATGCAGTATTTATATCCATTGTGAATAAGTTTGTTCAACGGATTATTAAGTTTGGTAGGACAATTTTTGAAATTATGCGCTTTGTAAATGCGCTTTCCATAGAAGTTTGGATGTAAAATTCCATGTAGTATAAGAGCCCTGCATGTACAACTAAATCTATTTGTGATATCTAAACCCGTGAAGCATAAGTTTTTTTCAGTTAGACAAAGATTTCGGTCGTTGAAATCAGAAACATCACTACATACTCTTGCATATCGAACAAGATGTGAGATGTAGTCCCCGTAAGAATGGACTAACGGAACATTACCGTCGAGATTGGGAAAATTAACCATAGAGAAAGAGAAATCATCGCTTTTATCATAAACTTTAGTGTTTAACGTTCCTTGATTTATTGGTATATCAAGATCGAGAAAAGGAGTATGATCGCTGATGCTATTTGTTTTATTCAAAGTAACTTCGGCAGGATAAACTTCGTCTGAAAATTCAGGATTATTTAAAGCCAAAATGTCGTCCAAATATCTATATTTATTCTTCAAAAATACCCACTTAATGCTTTATAGAAGGGTCTTTTTGAATTTTGGCCATGAACTTGCATTATTGTTGCAATAAAGAAATAAATCTGCTGTGAGAATATTGGTACCCATAGGAATATTTAATTTTTTGTCGATGGGCTGTATTACCGAAACGAATAAAAATATTATCAAGATGAAAATTTTATGCCTTAACTCTTGTTTGTAAATTTGCTAGGTTTGTCGTCACTGAAAAACGATTTAAAGGTATTGCAACAAATGTAAGTACATCCTGATTGACGGACAATATTTTTGTAGACAGGTTATATTTCGTATAATCAAATGTCTCTTGATATTTTAAGGTTTTTCTATACGACCGCGGTCGTATTATGGTGTGGCGCAACCGTTGGCATCGGCGTCAGCGTCTGTGGCCAGCATAACTTTGTTTCTAATTGACGAATCATCTTCAAATTTCAGTATGAGGTTTCTTGGCATCAGGTTAATAGCGAGTTTTAATTTCAGGTTTGTGGCCCCTACCGATTCAGAAAAAGGGGCATAAAAGGGGTAATATTGGGTATTTTCGTGTCTGTGGACAGCATAACTTTGGTTCCAGTGAAAGGATCATTTTCAAATTTTAGTATGATGTTTCTTGGCACATTATAATTTTATATTCCTGGCCCCGCCCGTTTCAGAAAAAGGGGCCAAAAGGGAATAAATTGGGTTTTTTGTTTTCACATATTTGACTGTAGAATCTTTATTATTCGGATTTTGATGGGGTTTCTTTCAGTAAACTCCTGAGAAAATTTCCAATCTGGAGTAAGCAACAGATTTCACGTGGCATGTACCGTTCACGAGATAAATGGGGCCCAAAGGGCGAATTTCAAAAATTTCATTTTTTTATTTTAAGTCAAAGGATTCCTCATAAAAAATTAACATAGCGCTCTACTATTAGATTTTTGGTAACTTGTTTTCTTACCCAGCTATGAGGCGATGAGGGGTCGAAGGGGGCCGAAGTTGCCAATTTTTATTTGTCAACGGATTTAGCGTAGTTCTTACCGTTTCCGAGCTATAAGGGTTTCAGATGGGCCAAAACTGCAAATTTGCAGATTGACTGAAATTTTTATTTTTCATCGGATTTCGATGGGATTTTTTTTTCTTTTGATACCTCTTGATACAAGCTTTCAGCAGTATGTCAACGGATCTGGCGTAGCTCTTACCATTTCTGAGCTATAAGGGGTCAAAGGGGCCAAAACTACAAACTTGCAGATTGCCTAAAATTTTTATTTTTCATCGGATTTTGATGGGATTTTTTTTTCTTTGGATTCCTCTTGAAACAAGCTTTCAGCAATATGTCAACAAATTTTGCGTAGTTCTTACCGTTTTCGAGCTATAAGGGGTCAAAGGGGCCAAAATTGTATGGTGGTACCGAGCTAGGCAAGGACCCACAAGGCCGTTATACCAGTTAAAAGTTTAAGATTTGATCAGGATGAAGTGGATTAAATCTGGGGATATTTTCTAACCTACCATTACCTCACGTGGACTCTTCGGGAAGTCTTTTCGTCGTCCTCGGGATTCTTCGTAGGTTCGAGGATGGCCTCTGGACACTTCCTAAGCAAGGGGTTTGACCTAATACCTAATATCTAACACCTAACACCACAACAATTGCAATTATAAGAGATATGTGAAATCTTTATTTTTCATCAGATTTTGATGGGATTTTTTTTTTAGATTATTCTCATTGTAAGCTCTATTTTCACTATTTTGTGTCCAGCTAATTACTGTATCAAGCTTCACAGTTTGACACTCTCACCCGACCCCCCGGACCACGCCCAAATGCCTCACCCCCCTAATACTTAATCCCCGAGTACTCGGGAACCCCAAATAACATCAATACAAACCAAAGTTATATTGAAAGGGGATTCCCCAATGGACTTTTACCACCCTCCCCGATCCCCATCTATCAATGCCCGATCGGCCCGGGGGGTCAAAAATTGTCAAGCCCGGTGCCCTCTGAGCCGGTCGACGCCCATTGGATACACTTAGTTTGAATAGCTGTAACTTTCTTAATTCTAGGCCTAGAGTCTCAAATTATAGCTTAAAATGAAGGTTAGGGCCTTGGCTTTGTTGCCCGATTATTCACCGATCAAACCCGATCGAACCCGATCGTGGCCGATCCGGAAACGGACCCAACCCCACTTCCGGATTTTGAATTTTCGATTTTTTCAAATTTTAATCATGCATAGCTTCCATAATTTTTAAGCTAGAGTGACGAAATTGGTATTGTTGGAAAGGTTTTAACTAGTTCTTTCCCCCCAAAAAATAGTAATTTTGACATTTTGACCAAATATGGGGCCGCTAGGGGTAACAAATGTCCAAAAAAATTTAAAAATCAAATTTGTGTTAACTTTTGGTGTCCATTATATGCTCAAAACAGTAGATTAATCAAATATTTTTTGTCCAGCTAAAAGCCAATTGATAGTACATCTTAGAACTATTTTGCCCGATCCAACCGACCAATGACCGCGAAATACCAATCGCCCAAAATTGACCACCCCCCCTTTTTTCCAAAATTTCTTGATTTTGATTAGTAATAACTTTTTTGTTTTTCAAGCTATAACTTTGTGTTATAGCTCAAAATGTAGGTATTAACTTTTTTATTATTTAACATATATCAATGTTTTATAGCTGAAAATGTAGGTATTATTCACAGCTTTTAAACAAAAAAAAATGTTTTTTGAAATGCAATGAGGGTTTTGGATTTTATGGGCAACCAAAACCCGAAAAATCAGAGGGTCATATTTTGTCCAAATTCTAAATTAGTTTCAAATGCTATTTTCTCCCTAGTTCTTGAGTCTATGATTAAAACGTTAATAGTTTTGCAAAAAACAAAAACCATAATATATAAAGTGATACAAAAATTAGCTAAGACCTTTATCTACACATTTAGGGAAGGTTTGAGGTAACTCGCGCAGCCTGGGGGGCTTGGGTGTAGGGAAACGAAGATGGACTTGGGAAAATTACCCTCTCTACCCCTCATAATCCGCTTCCCATGAAATACAGGGCCTTTGTAGAACCAAATACGGGCGTTAATCAGATAGCAGGGTTACATTCCTACATTTTGAGCTATAGTTTGGGGTAATTGAGGCCTTGAGGGCCAAGGAAGTGACCGGAAATGGTGAATCTTATGGGGATATTAGCTGATTCAAGGTACCGGCCTTAGGTTTTATAACCCTAACAGCTGTTGCTTGTTTTATATCAACTAGTTCATGCCTTATCTAGTTAGGTGAACATCTCAGCTACATTTTGAATCCTCGTTTCTTGAAATTGACCAATCCCGAGGGCCTGCCGAGTCGAAAATAGGACCTGGTATGACCCCTGATCTGCATCCTGTCATGGAAACCCTGTACCGCTCTTTGGTATTGGGCGTCTTTCTCCTTACGGCGACGTACTAAGAAGATACCTTTAGTATATTTAGAAAGCTAAGACCTTTATCTAGACATTTAGGGAAGGTTTGAGGAAATTCACGCAGGATGAGGGGTGAATGGGTGTAGGGAAACGAAGACGGACTTGGGAAAATTACCCTCTCTACCCCTCATAATCCGCTTCCCATGAAATACAGGGCCTTTGTATAACCAAATACGTGCCTTAATCAGATAACAGGGTTACATCCCTACATTTTGAGCTATAGTTTGGGGTAATGGAGGCGAAAATCGGACCTAGTATGACCCCTGATCTGCATCCTGCCATGGATACCCTATACCGCTCTTTGGTATTGGGCGTTTTTCTCCTTACAGCGACGTACTAGGAAGATACCTTTGGTATATTAAGAAAGCTAAGACCTTTATCTACACATTTAGGGAAGGTTTGAGGTAACTGACGCGCAGCCTGGGGGCCTTGGGTGTAGGGAAACGAAGATGGACTTGGGAAAATTACTCTCTCTATCCCTCATAATCCGCTTCCCATGAAATATAGGGCCTTTGCAGAACCAAATACGCGCCTTAATCAGATAGCAGGGTTACATCCCTACATTTTGAGCTATAGTTTGGGGTAATGGAGGCCTTCAGGGCCAAGGAAGTGACCGGAAATTGTGAATCTTATGGTGGGATATTAGCTGATTTAAGGTACCGGCCTTAGGTTTTATAACCCTAACAGCTGTTGCTTGTTTTATATCAACTAGTTCATGCCTTATCTAGTTAGGTGAACATCTCAGCTACATCATGAATCCTCGTTTCTTGAAATTGACCAATCCCGAGGGCCTGCCGAGTCGAAAATAGGATCTGGTATGACCCCTGATCTGCATCCTGTCATGGATACCCTGTACCGCTCTTTGGTTTTGGGCGTTTTTCTTCTTACGGCGACGTACTAAGAAGATACCTCTGGTATATTTAGAAAGCTAAGACCTTTATCTAGACATTTAGGGAAGGTTTGAGGTAATTCGCGCAGGAAGAGGGTGAATGGGCGTAGGGAAACGAAGGTGGACTTGGGAAAATTACCCTCTCTACCCCTCATAATCCGCTTCCCATGAAAAACAGGGCCTTTGTAGAACCAAATACGGGCCTTAATCAGATAGCAGGGTTACATCCCTACATTTTGAGCTATAGTTTGGGGTAATGGAGGCGAAAATCGGACATGGTATGACCCCTGATCTGCATCCTGCCATGGATACCCTGTACCGCTCTTTGGTATTGGGCGTTTTTCTCCTTACGGCGACGTACTAGGAAGATACCTTTGGTATATTTAGACAGCTAAGGCCTTTATCTACACATTTAGGGAAGGTTTGAGGTAACTGACGCGCAGCCTGGGGGCCTTGGTGTAGGGAAACGAAGATGGACTTGGGAAAATTACCCTCCCTATCCCTCATAATCCGCTTCCCATGAAATACAGGGCCTTTGCAGAACCAAATACGGGCCTTAATCAGACAGCAGGGTTACATCCCTACATTTTGAGCTATAGTTTAGGGTAATGGAGGCCTTGAGGGGCAAGGAAGTGACCGGAAATTGTGAATCTTATGGTGGGATATTAGCTGATTTAAGGTACCGGGCTTAGGTTTTATAATTATAACAGCTGTTGCTTGTTTTATATCAACTAGTTCATGCCTTATCTAGTTAGGTGAACGTCTCAGGTATATTTTGAATCCCCGTTTGTTGAAATTGACCAATCCCGAGGGCCTGCCGAGTCGAAAATAGGATCTGGTATGACCCCTGATCTGCATCCTGTCATGGATACCCTGTACCGCTCTTTGGTTTTGGGCGTTTTTCTCCTTGTATTTCATTGAAGCGGATTATGAGGGATAGAGATGGTAATTTTCCCAAGTAGGAGAAAAACGCCCACTACCAAAGAGCGGTACAGGGTATCCATGGCAGGATGCAGATCAGGGGTCATACCAGGTCCAATTTTCGCCTCAGCAGGCCCTCGGGATTGGTCAATTTCAACAAACAAGCAACAACTGTTAGGGTTATAAAACCTAAGGCCGGTACCTTAAATCAGCTAATATCCCGGCATAAGATTCACCATTTCCGGTCACTTCCTTGGCCCTCAAGGCCTGCATTACCCAAAGGCCCTGTATTTCATTGAAGCGGATTATGAAGGATAGAGATGGTAATTTTCCCAAGTCAATCTTCGTTTCCCTACACCCAAGGCCCCCAGGCTGCTCGAGTCACCTCAAACCTTCCCTAAATGTCTAGATAAAGGTCTTAGCTTTCTAAATATCCCAAAGGTATCTTCCTAGTACGTCGCCGTAAGAAGAAAAACGTCCAATACCAAAGAGCGGTACAGGGTATCCATGGCAGGATGCAGATCAGGGGTCATACACATTCACGGAAGGGTTGAGGTAACTCGCGCAGCCTGGGGGCCTTGGGTGTAGGGAAACGAAGATAGACTTGGGAAAATTACCCTCTCTACCCCTCATAATCCGAATCCAAATACGGGCCTTAATCAGATAGCAGGGTTACATCCCTACATTTTGAGCTATAGTTTGGGGTAATGGAGGCCTTGAGGGCCAAGGAAGTGACCGGAAATGGTGAATCTTATGGTTGGATATTAGCTGATTTAAGGTACCGGCCTTAGGTTTTATAACCCTAACAGCTGTTGCTTGTTTTATATCAAGTAGTTCATGCCTTATCTAGTTAGGTGAAGATCTCAGCTACATTTTTGAATCCTCGTTTGTTGAAATTGACCAATCTCGAGGGCCTGCCAAGGCGAAAATAGGACCTGGTATGACCCCTGATCTGCATTCTGCCATGGATACCCTGTGCCGCTCTTTGGTATTGGGCGTTTTTCTCCTTACGGCGACGTACTAGGAAGATACCTTTGGTATATTTAGAAAGCTAAGACATTTATCTACACATTTAGGGAAGGTTTGGGGTACGTCGCGCAGCCTGGTGGCTTTGTGTGTAGGGAAACGAAGATGGACATGGAAAATTACCCTCTCTACCCCTCATAATCCGCTTCCCATGAAATACAGGGTCTTTGTAGAACCAAATACGAGCCATATTCAGATACCAGGGTTACATCCCTACATTTTAAGCTATAGTTTGGGGTAATGGAGGCCTTCAGGGTCAAGGAAGTGACCGGAAATGGAGAATCTTATGGTGGGATATTAGCTGATTTAAGGTACCGGTCTTAGGTTGTATAACCCTAACGGCTGTTGCTTGTCTTATATCAACTAGTTCATGCCTTATTTAGTTAGGGAAACATCTTAGCTACATTTTGAACCCTTGTTTGTTGAAACTGGTCAATCCCGAGGGCCTGCCGAGCCGAAAATCGGACATGGTATGACCCCTGATCTGCATCCTGCCATGGATACCCTGTACCCCTCTTTGGTTTGGGGCATTTTTGTCCTTACGGCGACGTACTAGGGAGATACCTTTGGTATATTTAGAAAGCTAAGACCTTTATCTAGACATTTAGGGAAGGTTTGGGATAACTCGCGTAGCCTGTAGGGAAACGAAGATGGACTTGGGAAAATTTCCCTCTCTACCCCTTGTAATCCGCTTGCCATGAAATACAGGGCCTTTGTAGAACCAAATAGGGTTTCCTACCTATATTTTGAGCTATAGTTTGGGGGAATGGCGGCCTTCAGGGCGAAGGAAGTGACCGGAAATGGAGAATATTATGGTTGGATATTAGCTAATTTAGGGTTCCGGCCTTAGATTTTATAACCTTAACGGCTGTCGCCTGCCTTATATCAACTAGTTCATGCTTTACCTAGTTAGGAGAACATCTTAGCTACATTTAGAACCCTCGTTTGTTGAAATTGACCCATTCCGAGGGCCTGCCGAGGCGAAAATCGGACCTGGTATGACCCGTGATCTGCATCCTGCCATGGATACCCTGTACCGCTCTTTGGTTTTTAGGCGTTTTTCTCCTTTAGGGAACATACTAGGAAGATACCTATGGTATATTTAGAAAGCTAAGACCCTTATCTACACATGTGCGGAAGGTTTGGGTAACTCGCACAGAATTGGGGCCTTAGGTGTAGGGAAACGAAGATTGACTTGGGAAAATTACCCTCTCTACCCCTCATAATCCACTTCCCATGAAATACAGGGCCTTACAGAACCAAATACGGGTCTTGTTCAGATAGCAGGGTCTCCTGCCTACATTTTCAGCTATAGTTTGGGGTAACGGAGGCCTTCAGGGAATTTCGAGGCTTGACCAATCATTATGCACCATATATGGTGAGCGAAATGAAATGATCACATAAGTCCAATACAACACATAAAATGCAACCAAACTCCTTAAATAAGGTCAAAAACATTATTGAAAGTCACAAATATCCTACAGGAGGTCTTATGGGAGCGAGAAAACATGCACTATCCTGAGTTCCTACTGTTATCTATGTTTATTTATGTTTTTCTTTTGTCATTTTATTGTGTTTTTTTTTTGTACAGTTCCCTGGTTGATTATGACATGTGATTGTAATGTTCGGCCAGTGTAAGTGTTTCCTTTTATCTTCCCTTCATAAACGTAGCCCACGCACCATATATGGTGTCTGACTATTGGAGTGCATGACACGTACAACATCCCTTCCCTATATTTTCCATCAAAAGTTGATGGAATTCTCAATTCCATCATGTCCATCCACTTGATGGAGTATTGAGACAATTTTCCATCAACTTTCCATCAGAGCAAATGGAAATTAATGATGGAAGTTTGATAATTATAGAGTTTGGTAAGGATGGAAATTTTGATGGAAATCGATGGAATATTTTCCATCAAATGGAAAATTGATTGATTTTTTTCCATTTGATGGAAATTTGATGGAAATCACTGAAATAGATCAAAAGACTATTGATGGATATTTTTCCATCTGGTTGATGGAAATTCATCAAACTGATGGATTCTTGATGGAAAAACCATTCATTCCAACCCATGATTCTAAAAATAGTATCAGGATAAATGTCTATGGAATGTCTTCCTCTATTAAGCTGGATTGATTTCAAGACGTCTCTTAGAATCTTATGCATGACCATATCTGTTGTACCTGGAAATTTCTTCTGCATTAAGTCTGAAATAATACAAGTAACATTTACATTTTAATTTGGCTTCATTTATATGCTGGTATTTATGAAAATACATACACGAAATATATTTGGATGTATATGAATCATGACAACAATTCTTTCGTGCTTGTTGTGAAATAGATATACAATGTTTAGTTCACCATAACTTACAGGGAAAGTTAAAAAATGTCTAGATTGAATTCAACTGATTATGTGGTTATTCCCCAAGGAAATGCATGTGTATCCCATATATGAATAATTCTATGTTTAATTTTTTATGTACATAAAAATTACAAAAATACTTACCTGAAATCAGTTGTCTTATGAACAATTCTAACACAGCCTCGATCTCCAATCATTCTTATCAAGCTGATGTACCAAAATTCAAATACGTGTCTATGACCTTTGAAATGCTTGATGATAAAATATAGTTCCTGATGGCTTAAACCTTTTCTGATGATTATTTGTTTATGCTATTGAAAACAAATTTATAATCTGTTGGTTTTTTGTTATGCACATTAATTCATTCCATGAAAATAAAAGCACTCTCTTCTTTTAAAAGCATACACATGTACAATACACAAACTTTGTTGAATCTGAACATCTGGATTTTATTACCCTACCCTAAATAATTCTCTTGATGTGTTACTATGGAAACAACATGGTGGTTTCCATCAATTGAAAGTTTACTAAGTTTTTCTCCATCAGCTTTCCATCACAAAAAATATTCTAAATCCACTTTCCATCTTACTTTCCATCATAAAAATTGTCTAAGTCAAAGTTCCATCACATTTCCATCATCATCTCTAATAATCCATCACACTTTCCATCAGAAAGAGAAATTCCATCATTTTTGCCATCAAAATTCCATTCCAAAGACATTTCATGGAAAAAATCTCTATCATATTGTGATTGAAAATATAGAAGTAGTGCGTTGCTTGGTGGAATTCCATCAACAATCAATATCTTTCCATCATATTCCATCAAATGCCATCATTTTCCATCAATTTTCCATAAAAAAAAGATGGAAAATTGTACATTTGATGGAATATCTAGGGAAGGGATAGAGAGAAATTACAAATATATGACATGAAACATGTTTTTATATGATATTCAGTCTGTTCGAGTTGTTTAAGGCTGTGTTTGAGCATATCGGTACACTTAAGTACTAAGACACCATATCTGGTGTCTGACTTACTTAGTACTTATACACCAAATATGGTATATGATTTCTTAAGACCAGGACAGGCACATCGGTTAAAAATTACGAATCTGTCGCGTAAATCAAGTTTTTCCATCATATCGAGCCAATTTCAGGTTGATTTAGGCGCTGTTTGAGAATATCAGAATGTTCAAGGACTTAGGCACCATATATGGTGAATGAAGATTTTTCAATCCTGATAATGTCCTGCTAGCCGATCATGATATTAGAAGGATACCGGTATATCATCGCAGGGACAGATAACAGTCAACTAGAGTGTTTTTTTAACTGTGTTCATAATATACTAGAGTTACTTCCCTTTGGAAACCTCAAGCCCCGAAATTCCCTCTGACCCAATCATCACACACTATATATGGTGTGTGGGGATCGGGTCAGAGGGAATTTCGAGGCTTGACAAATCATTATGCACCATATATGGTGAGCAAGAGAAATGATCACAAAACCCAAATGCAACCAAAATGCTTAGATAAGCTCAAATACATCATTAAGGGTCATTAGTAACCTACAGGAGGTCTTATATGAGCGAGGGAACAGGCACTTAGTTCACACACCATATATGGTGTCTGAATATTGGATGGCAGGACAGGCACAACATAGGGGAAAGTACATATATTTCACATGAAGCATGTTTTTACATGATGTGTAGTCTAGTTAAGTTGTTTTAGGCGGTGTTTGAGCATATCGGTATACTTAAGTACTTAGACACCATATTTGGTGTCTGACTTACTTAATAGCCACCATATATGGTGTTAGATTTCTGAAGGAACATCGCACACACCATGGGGTAAATACAAGTATGTTTCATAAATCATGGTTTTACATCACAACAGCCCATTTAAGTTGAATTAGGCATTGTTTGGGCATATCAGATTACTTAAGTCTTTTGAAACCATGAATGGTGAATGAAGCTTTTCAAGCCCGAGGATGGTCCACTTGCCAATTATAATATCTGAAAATATGGTAACTCAGGTAGAGATAATAGTCGACTAGTTTGTTTTTTCAAATGTGTTCATAATATACTAGAGTCACTTCCCTTTGGAAACCTCAAGCCCCGAAATTCCCTCTGAGCCGATCCTCACACACCATATATGGTGTGTGGGGATCGGGTCAGAGGGAATTTCGAAGCTTGACAAATCATTATGCACCATATATGGTGAGCGAAATGAAATGTTCACAGAACCCTAATACAACCCATAAAATGCAGCCAAAGTGCTTTAATACGGTCAAAACATTATTGAAAGTCATAAATAACCTACAGGAGGTCTTATGGGAGCGAGGGAACATGCACTTAGTCCACGCACCATATATGGTGTCTGACTATTGGAGGGCAGGACACGTACAACATAGGGAGAAATTACAAATATATGACATGAAACATGTTTTTATATCATATTCAGTCTCTTCGAGTTGTTTTAGGCGGTGTTTGAGCATATTGGTACACTTAAGTACTAAGACGTCATATCTGGTGTCTGACTTACTTAGTACTTAAACACAAAATATGATGTATGATTTCTAAAGACCAGGACAGGCACATCGGTTTAAAATTACGAATCTGTCGCATATATCATGTTTTTTTCCATCATATCTAGCCCATTTAAGTTGTTTTAGGCACTGTTTGAGCATATCAGAGTGTTCAAGGACTAAGGCACCATATATGGTGAATGAAGATTTTTTAATCCTGATAATGTCCCGCTAGCCGATCATAATATAAGAAGATACCGGTATATCATCGCAGGGACAGATAACAGTCCACTAGAGTGTTTTCTTAACTGTGTTCATAATATACTAGAGTTACTTCCCTTTGGAAACCTCAAGCCCCGAAATTCCCTCTAACCCGATCCTCACACACCATATATGTGGGGATCGGGTCAGAGGGAATTTCAAGGCTTGACAAATCATTATGCACCATATATCGTGAGCAAGATTAAATGATCACAAACCCTAATGTAACCCGCAAAATGCAACCAAAATATTTAGATAAGCTCAAAAACACCATTTAGGGTCATTAGTAACCTACAGTAGGTCTTATGTGAGCGAGGGAACAGGAACTTAGTTCACACACCATATATGGTGTCTGAATATTGGATGGCAGGACAGGCACAACATAGGGGAAAGTACAGATATTTCACATGAAGCATGTTTTTACATGATGTGTAGTCTAGTTAAGTTGTTTTAGGCGGCGTTTGAGCATATCGGTATACTTAAGTACTTAGACACCATATTTGGTGTCTGACTTACTTAATAGCCACCATATATGGTGTCAGATTTCTGAAGGAACATTGCACACACCATGGGGTAAATACAAGTGTGTTTCGTAAATCATGGTTTTACATCACTCTAACCCATTTAAGTTGAATTACTAGTAGACAGTGTTTGGGCATATCAGATTACTTAAGTCTTTAGACACCATAAAAAATGAATGAAGCTTTTCAAGCCCGAGGATGGTCCACTGGCCAATCATAATATCTGAAAATATGGTAACTCAGGTAGAGATAAGAGTCGACCAGTGTGTTTTTTCAAATGTGTTCATAATATACTAGAGTTACTTCCCTTGGGAAACCTCAAACCCCGAAATTCCCTCTGAGCCGATCCCCACACACCATATATGGTGTGTGGGGATCGGGTCACAGGGAATTTCGAGGCTTGACAAATCATTATGCACCATATATGATGAGCGAAATGAAATGATCACAGAACCCCAAAATGCAACCAGAGTGCTTTAATAAGGTCAACATCATTGAAAGTCATAAATTACGTACAGGAGTTCTTATGGGAGCGAGGAAACATGCACTTAGTCAACGCACCATATATGGTGTCTGACTATTGGAGGGCAGGACACACATACAGCATAGGGAGAAATCACAAATATATGATATGAAACATGTTTTTATATGATAATCAGTCTCTTCGAGTTGTTTTAGGCGATGTTTGAGCATATTGGTACACTTTAGTACTAAGACACCATATCTGGTGTCTGACTTACTTAGTACTTAAGGGCATATCCAATAGTTTCAGGGGAGATAATACAAACGCAAAAGAAGGCAATGTTTTCCGGGAATATGACATTGAAAAAAATGTAACGTCATAAAGTATTTCCCATTGTTTTCGGAGAAAGGTAATTTGTATCTTCCAGTTTGGCGAACTTTTTAAGGGTAGCCCACGTGAGATTTATTAAAAGTTGCATATTATAATGATTATCTCGTAAACGGACTCGGTGACCTATACTGTTTTTGAAATTTCTGAGTAGCATATTATTAGAAGTACACAGTATCAAAATTTCATAAAATCGACAATATGAGAAGTTTTTAAAATACTGTAAATTTGAATTTCTAGTGGAACATTTGATGCCGCTTTTACCGTTAATAGTGCTATATATTTAGTGATTTAGAGAACTAGAACATACTTTATCATGTCAACTTTATTTTTCTGTAAATCTTTTAAACCTTGACTTTGTTTTTCAGTTGCTTTGGTAGCGATTACATTGAAAATCATTTCTTCATTATTTTTCAAGCTAGAACTTGATTTTCTTGGAGAGACACAAAAATGGTCAATGTTTAACCATAATTTCCATGGTAACAAGATCCGTGACCCAATATTTTTTAACATTTTTGGAATTCTCGATATTTGTTTTACAACATATCTAAAGGTTGTGAAAATGACAATATAACATGAAACTGTTGGATATGCCCTTAAACACAAAATATGATGTATGATTTCTAAAGATCAGGACAGGCACATCGGTTAAAAATTACGAATCTGTCGCATATAGCATGTTCTTTCCATCATATCTAGCCCATTTAAGTTGTTTTAGGCACTGTTTGAGCATATATCAGAGTGTTCAAGGACTTAGGCACCATATATGATGAATGAAGATTTTTCAATCCCTATAATGTCCCGCTAGCCGATCATAATGTAAGAAGATACCGGTATATCATCGCAGGGACAGATAACAGTCGACTAGAGTGTTTTCTTAACTGTGTTCATAATATACTAGAGTTACTTCCCTTTGGAAACCTCAAGCCCCGAAATTCCCTCTGACCCGATCCTCACACACCATATACTATTTGGGGCAGGACACGTACAACATAGGGAGAAATTAAAAATATCCGACATAAAACATGTTTTTATATGATATTCAGTCTGTTCGAGTTGTTTTAGGCGGTTTTTGAGCATATAGGTACACTTAAGTACTAAGACACCATATTGGGTGTCTGACTTACTTAGTACTTATACACCAAAAATGATGTATGATTTCTGAAGACCAGAACAGGCACATCAGTTCAAAATTACAAATATGTTGCGTAAATCAAGTTTTTCCATCATATCTAGCCCATTTAAGTTGTTTTAATCACTGTTTGAGCATATCAGAATGTTCAAGGACTTAGCACCATATATGGCGAATGAAGATTATGTCCCGTTAGCCGATCATAATATGTGAAGATACCGGTATATCATCGCAGGGACAGATAACAGTCGACTAGTGTGTTTTTTTAAATGTGTTTATGATATACTAGAGTTACTTCCCTTTGGAAACCTCAAGCCCCGAAATTCCCTCTGACCCGATCTTCACACACCATATATGGTGTGTGGGGATCGGGTCAGAGGGAATTTCGAGGCTTGACAAATCAATATGCACCATATACGGTAAGCGAGATGAAATGATTTTAGAACCCCAATACATTCCCAAAACGGAACCAAAGTGCGTAAGTAAGGTCAAAAACACCATTTAGGGTTATAAGTAACCTACATGATGTCCTAAGGGAGTGAGGGAACAGGGACTTAGTCCAAGCACCATATATGGTGTCTTACTATTGGGGGCAGGACACCTACAACATAGGGAGAAATTAAAAATATGCGACATGAAAGATGTTTTTATATGATATTCAGTCTGTTCGAGTTGTTTTTGAGCATATCGGTACACTAAAGTACTGAGACACCATATCGGGTGTCTGACTTACTTAGTACTTATACACCAAATATGATGTATGATTTCTGAAGACCAGGACAGGCACATCAGTTCAAAATTACAAATATGTTGCGTAAATCAAGTTTTTCCCTCATACATGTATCTAGCCCATTTAAGTTTTTTTAATCACTGTTTGAGCATATCAGAATGTTCAAGGACTTAGCACCATATATGGCGAATGAAGATTATGTCCCGCTAGCCGATCATAATATATGAAGATCGCAGGGACAGATAACAGTCGACTAGTGTGTTTTTTAAATGTGTTCATAATATACTAGAGTTACTTCCCTTTGGAAACCTCAAGCACCGAAATTCCCTCTGACCCGATCCTCACACACCATACATGGTGTGTGGGGATCGGGTCAGAGGGAATTTCGAGGCTTGACAAATCATTATGCACCAAATATTGTGAGCGAGATGAAATGATTTTAGAACCCCAATACATCCCCCAAAACGGAACCAAAGTGCGTAAGTAAGGTCAAAAACACCATTTAGGGTCATAAGTAACCTACATGATGTCTTACGGGAGTGACGGAACAGGCACTTAGTCCAAGCACCATATATGGTGTCTGACTATTGGAGGGCAGGACAGGCACAACATAGGGGGAAAGTACAGATATTTCACACGAAGCATGTTTTTACATGATGTTTAGTCTATTCAAGTTGTTTTAGGCGGTGTTTGAGCATATCGGTATACTTAAGTACTTGACACCATAAATAGAGAATGAATATTTTTAAAGCCCGAGAATGCCTGTTGAGCCGATCATAATATATGAAAATATATCATCCCAGGTAGAAATAACAGTCAAGTAGTGTGTTTTTTCAAATCAATTTATAAAGGAATTAAAATCCCTATTGAATATTTGCAAAAGCAAATCAAACCAGAGTTACTACCCTTTGGCAACCTTCCCTCTGACCAGATCCCCCACACACCATATATGGTGTCTGACTATTGGAAGGGCAGGACAGGCAAAACATAAGGAGAAAATATAAATGTATCACATAAGTCATGTTTTTTCATCATATTTAGACTATTTATTTAGGTAGTGTTTGAGCGTATGGGTATACGTAAGTATATTGCCTGAGGATTGGGTCGATCAGGGCCTTTCGGGACTTAACAAATTTTCATCCACCATATATGGTGTGTTAGATAAAAATTCTCTTAGAACCCCAAAATAATAAACAAAACGCATCTTAAGTGCTTAAGTTAAACCAAAATCATCAATTTGTTGCATTTACTACCTATCCGAAGGTCTAATAGGACGTTGGAAAGAGGAAATTAATCTAGGCACCATATATGGTGTCTAGGATGTAAATTTGTTTCTCAGCTCCCAGATTTCCGATCGACCTTAAACCAACGGCAAAATGGATCGGCTGGGCGTAAAATATTATCTAAGACCATTAGACACATATCCGCTGCTTCAGGGGCCCAAGGCAAAGGTTCCAAATCCACACACCATATATGGTGTGTGAAAAAAGGCTCGACTCCCCCACACACCATATATGGTGTCTGGGCTGAAAATTTGTTTCTCAGCTCCCAGACCTCCGATCGACCCCAAACCAACAGCAAATGGATCGACTGAGCTTAAAAACATCATCTACGGCCATTAGACACCTATCCGAAGCTTCGAGGGACCAAGGGCAAAGGTTCTGAATCCACACACCATATATGGTGTGTGAGAAAAAAGGCTTGACACCCCCACACTCCATATATGGTGTGTGGGTCGAAATTTATATCTCAGCCCCCGATCCTCCGATCGACTCCAAACCAACGGCAAACGGTTCCGTTTGGTCTAAAAACATTATTTAAGGCCCTTAGACACCATCCGAGGCTTCGGGGACGGAGGGCAAAGGTTCCAAATCCACACACCATATATGGTGTGTGAGATAAAAATTCTCTTAGAACCCAAAAATAATAAACGAAACGCATCTTATAAGTGCTTAAGTTAGACCAAAATCATCAATTTGTGGCATTTACTACC
>MJUU01040843.1:0-11945 GCA_002080025.1 Modiolus philippinarum
AACATCCGGAAAGGTTTTATTCCGATCCGTTTCCGAATTTCATAGAACCTGAAGTCGCCATTTGCAATTTTGATGACAAATAGAAGACTGTTTATATTTGATTTTGACTGTTCTACCATGAATATTTACACAAAACATAAGCGGTACTTTGATTTGATGCAATCTCCAAATTTTTTTCTGTAAATAAAGTGTCAGTACTTGTGAGCTTTTGATCTAGGAACATCATGACCACGAATTTTCATACCGGAAGTGTAAACAATAAAAACCAAATACGGATTTAGACCTGAAATTTTACCGGACAGTTGGACCGACAACTTGAAATTTTTTTACCGGAACTGTGAGGAATTTACCGGACTTGTCTGTCGGTCCGACGGTATTTCGGCATCACTGTATTAACTGCAAAAGTTTATGCCAGAACGACTACAAACAGTTTTTTTTTTGCTAAACAGTAGTTATAATTATAATAAAATGTCTCATAAATAGCAGAAACATTATGCTTAAACTGTTTTTTTATTGTTTATGCAACATGTTACCTGAACAAAAAAATTTGGCGTCATGTGAAATAAATGGCTACGCGGAGCGCAGCATGATACGACCACAGCATGTCGACCACTGAAATTTGAACAATTGCAACATTAGGTGAATGTGGACACAGTAAAGACCTTAATATAGTGACTAGATGGACACAATAAGGAGACTGAAACAATAATTAGCTGGACACAAACTAGAGAAAAAAACAAACCAAAAAAAAACATCTAAATCCAATGAGAAATAAAGATTTTACATACTTGTGAAAATTGCAATTTTGACCCCTTACAACTCGGAAACCGTAAGAGATAAGCAAAATCCGTTGACATACTACTGAAAGATAAAGACAGGAGGAATGTTAAGAAAAAATCCCATCGAAGTCCAATGAAAAATAAAAATTCTATGTAATTTGCACATTTGCAATTTCGACCAGTTTGTCCCCTCATAGCTCCGAAAGGAAACATGTGATCAATTATCTAATAGTTTAGCACCATATTAATTTTTTATATGGAATCCAATGAAAAAAACTGCATCAAAATCAGACTAGAAATTAAAAAATAAAATTTTTGTGATTTGCCCCTTTTGGGCCTCATTTATCTCATGAACGGTACATGCGAAGTGAAATCCCATGCCATAAGCCTGATTTGAAATTTCCTCAGGAGCACAATGAAAGAAACCCCATCAAAATCTGATGAATAATAAAAATTCTACAGCCAATTATATGAATACACCCAATTTTGCCTTTTTTTATAAACGGGAAGGGCCATAAAATCCAAAACCATTCAAAGTCTTTCTTTTGTGCCAAGGAACATTGTGTTAAAATTGCATAAGTATTGATCGACTGGAACTTAAGTTATTGACCAAAAACAAAAATGTCTACAGACGACGACAACGACAGCGCCATACCACTATCACCCCGGTAAGCGTGAGATCGTCAACTCGGACGCGATCAGCAACGCGGATTGTTGTTTTCATGGCAGTAGGAATATCAGGTGAGAATAGACGGCATATTTGTCTTTTTTCAGACCATCTTTCCAGAATGCTTTTATTTAGAAAGCAGCACGTATTTCTTGACGATGTTTTTCTGTCCCGAAGATGCACTTACAATGGATATTTGATTGTTTCAAGTCCATTTTGTTCTAGCATTGTGACCACAGTCTTACATTCGAATCTAAATTTAAGCAAAAACTTTGTATTTCCTATATTAAAAGAGTGTTTAAGTTACACAATATTATTTTTCATTGTTTTCATTCAAGATTTAGCTCAATAATAGAGTGTATATCTATCCAATAACTTTGAAATATCGTTTTCTTTAGCACATGTCGCAATAATTTATGCGATCGGCAACGATGTAATGAGCGATCGTACAACTTACTATTAATGATAAACAAGCGATCGTGCAACTTTTGAATCAAAATCCATGAAGACAAAATTTAAGGAAGTACTTCATGTTAACTGTCCGATTCTGCTGAAGTTTTTGGCCAGTTATTTTGTCATGGAAATAGAAAATAATTGGTAATAAACGATTACAAAGTTCGCATCGTTATGACACATTGTTACAGCTCAATGCAATTTTGCCTGGATGTTGACCCCACATGAAAAGCTACATTAGTAATTTGTTCTGCGAGTATGGAATTCCCTGCTTGTATTGCATCGAGTGCGACCGCACGAGATGCAATACGAGCTGAGAAATCCATCCGAGCAAAACTAATTACTAATAGTGTTTTTATCGCTAATTCCGTTATTTAATTATACCAGACATATGTTTCTTTTTCCACTGAAATATTTTCTTTGGTTAAACATATTATTTTTGGTTAAATATGGTGCTTTCTTTCTTGGGATAATTTTTGTCTTGAAACGTCAAGGGAAGAGAAAATACGCTGTTGCTAACGTTCCACAGAGATGGTGATATGTTAATAATAGAATTATCATCGCTTGGGAACATTAAAAAATTAAGCTAATCAGCGATAAATGATGTTATCATGACTGTGATCTGAACTCGTTAAATCAATCAAGCAGAAAATATAGGTCAAAAAGACCAAATTTTTCCTGGATGCTGACCTTCCATTAAAGAGGTCATTAAAGATACATACATATACAAGGTAACATAATCATACCATGTAAAGTGACTTGGACCTGAACTCATCCATAAACTTGAAAGTAAATCAATCAAGCTGAAAATATTGGTCAAAGTACACATAATTTTTCATGGCTGCTGACATACCAACAGAGATGCGTGATTATGCAAGATTACATGATCTGAAATTTATTTTTCGATATTTCTGTATGCCCATCAATCCGTTCCACGATAATATAGTGCAGCAATAAAGATGTCGTTAATTCCTAACAAATATATTTTTTGAAACTCATTTGGAGTTATGAAAATTAACCACTGAGGGTCCTCATGGGTGGGGGGTGGGGGTCCTAGGAATCAAATTAATCATTAAATTTATGCCTTGGTAATCAAATAATCATTAAAGTTTTACCTTGGTAATCAATAAATTTTTGGCTTAGTAATCAAAAAGTATATAAAAATGCAAGTTAATAATCAAATAATCATTAAATAAATGCTCTCGTAATCAAATAATCATTAAAAAATACCCTGATAATCAGGTAATCAAGAAACCCATGACGGGCATCACCACTTTTTTAGGAAATTATGTCTGTATTAACTCTGGCATGCAGGTCACTCACAAACTTTACCTAAAGTCCTTTGGACTTATTTAGTTTGTGAGTGAGCTGCCGGGGTTTATACATAGATAATTTCCTTAAACCCAGTGTTTAATCATATATTAAACTCTACACTTCTTGAGGAATGTCGTATTTGCAATTCAGGGAAGATGTAGGTTCTCCGCCAGCCATCCAGGATACAAGATTGGTGGTTTCTGTTTTTTTTCTACCTGTGCGTCGATAGTTTGCCAATCTCCGAGGGCATCATCAACAAAGTAGGCAAAATTCGAGAACGTTCCTGATTCTTTGATATTTTTAATCACTTTCCTTTGTATATCGTTCCCTACGTTGTGATTGGTTCGAATGCATTGAATAAGTTTAAAAATTATTTCAGCATGACATTCCACAGAACAGTTTTAATTATTATTATGCGTGTGCATTTTCGTAATTTTGATATACCATATTTTACTACCTTCCATAAGGCAAAAATAAATGCAATGGCCGAACAAGAGAACAAAACGCATAGTTAATTCCTTTACCGTACATGTAAAAGTAAGGACTATAACCGTTCATCTAGACATTACTTTGGCGTTCACTTATTTAGATTGCATTTTCGTATTCAAGTTAATTCACCTGACAGACCACCACTTGTCACCTTGTGTCCGATTGTCTCTCCATCAGGATTAAAAACATAGCATTATCCACAACTCATCACTGACTTTGTCTCATGTGCATTAACTCCATATCCTTGCTTTCATTGTTTATTTCAGGCTGGACGGTTTGTCTCTTCTGCAGTGAGGAGTCTGTAAAAAGATTCCCCGTGCGAGAAAAGTATGCTCTCTACCTTTTTCCAGTTATGGTGTACTTGTACGTGGGGGAATTACTGTCATGCTTTCAAATTTTGGCATTTATTATTTTTGTAATTTCCAAATGTAATTCCTACCACCTGTTTATAGTGCCCACATCTCACTATTTTATAATGCAAAGTTTTCTTACAATCGACTTGATGAGTGTTTTGTTTTTGTCTATATGTTGTAATCGTCCACTAGCTTAAGATACTAGTGATTTGTTTCCGCAATGGATGACAGTAGTTGTAAGAGCACTTTGCTAGTTTGATTTATGTATGTTAACGTTCTAGCATCCATGACCAGAAAAGACATTGATGTAGCGTTTTTTCGGCATTTAGCAAAGAATTCCGCTCAAACCGGTGCTACGGGCTGTCTTTAACATTACTATGAGGTATGAGCAATGCTCATTGTTGAAGGCCTCATGGTGACTTCAAGATGAAGAAGAACAACAATAAGCGTTGTTCCTTAGCTCGGTTATACTATGTATTTGTATAGACTTTGTCTCATATGCATTTACTCCATATCCTTTCATTATGTCGCCCCAGACGTAGTCGGGACGACATATTGTTTTTGGTCCGTTTCTTTGTTATTTTTCATTATTCTTTCTTTCTTTCTTCCAAAGATTTTGTCCACACATTTTCTGAAAGATGCCTGGACAGAATTCATTCATACTTGGCAAAAAGTTGGACCACCATGAGATGTGCATGCACCGTCCAAAATTTTCAAAATGGCCGCCGTTTTCAAGAAGACCGCTATTTTACGTTACAAAATTTAAGATTTTATATCTCTGACATGTCTGAATCAGCTTTACAGAAATTGTTCATGTTTTGTATATAAATGTTCAGTGAAATGAGAGGACGGAATTTACGCAATTTTTTTTTCAAAATGGCTGCCACTTTCAAGATAGGCGGCCAAAATACGTAAAAATTCAACCTTTTCCGATTTCAACAAAAATTGATTTCTAGGTAGATTTTGATGCTGCGAACAAGATGGAAGCATCGAATTGGCTGCCAGGGGCGACATCAGCTATTGCTTGCAATTGCAAATCTAGTTGTTTATTGTGTTCATTTTCTAGCCATCTTCATATAAGAGACAAGCAGACATGCATCATGATTTTAATCCCCCTTCGCGACGAAAGGCCGGGCATATAGTTTACCCTTGTCCGTCCATAAGTTTGTTTGTCAGTTCTTACGAATTCAGACGCGTTTAGCTGGGACAACCGACTTTTTCACCGACGAGTTGAAAGTTCTGCATAGGTATGCATTTTTGATAGTATTTCAGCGTCCAGGCAAAATTGGGTTACCTTGACAGTGGGCCATAACAAGGCAAATTTTTAACTGTTGATTACCTATGTTTGTACGAAAGTATCCAGATATAAATTTGTCCTGGTGTAATTTCTAACCCTCTGTAGAATTTCAGATATTGTCATGATTGTGCCTACCGTTAGTACCGTATGAGGATTTAGACTGAACAAAGATTTAAGCTTTAATTTGCAATTATTAATTTCTGGAATCAAATGAGTGAAGCAGGGATATATTAGGGAGAATTGTAACCAGTTTCTCTAGTTTTTCATTCAAAGATCCTCTTATTTGAAAAAGTTTCCGGCATGTCATTATTTTATTATGTTTGTTGTGGTTCCGATTTGTCCTTGTCAATGTAATTACAGAGACATATAAATTAATATTAATTATATGTCTTTGAGTAATTATTAAAACCTTCCTCAGTTTTAACATGGTACTGTTCGAGGGTTAGAAAAGTAACACGTACCATTGATTTTTAATTTGTTATGTCTTAGGGTTAGAAAATGACATTTACCAATCAGCTATCAAACATCCTGATCTTTCAAAAACGTATTTTCCTCACTCACAGTGTGACGGGTGCCATCAACAGAGCCGGACATGCTTACTCTTCCGGAGCACATGATGTCACTCTCAGTTTCATGGGAGTTCATGCTTTTGAATGTTGTGTTTTTTTTCTGTGCTTTGTAGCTGTCTAACGTCATTGTTTTCTGTGTTCTCGTTTTTGCCATGTCTTTTGACTTCGATTTTTGTAAATACTACTTCTATGTTCGTTCGGTGTTCTACTGCCGTTGTTTCATCAAAGATTGCAACCAGCGGTATACGTTGCTTAGGATAAACCGTTGAATTCTATGGAAAACACATTCAAAAATCTTATTAACTGAAATTACTTGGTCGATTGCAACCAAACTTATTTACTAATGTCTTTAGATGGTTCCCTTCAAAAATTGTCTCCGGCAGGATGGTCTCCAGTGGGGAACATAGTTTATCATTGACCCCGGTATGGGGAAAGGCCATTTAGATCTCTGAAACTGTTAATATGAGAACGATATAGCATCTTGAGAGCCCCTTGTTATGTTTATGCAGACAATAACAAATATTACTTCATTCTGTTAGATACATCTGGAAACAAATTCAAAAGCAAAAAAGGGGAGATAATTCTAAAATTGAAATTATCAAAAACACTGCAATTCAGATGTAACACACGTTGAGACAACATGACGAATACAAAAAAAATAGTGGGAACAAAGAAATTTCATGGAAATTTGTTCAAACTGGAGAAACTCTACTGCTAAATTACCTTTACTTGAACTTTTAAATGCTGCTTAGTCTCATGACTAAAATGAATTCAAATGTATCTTTATATTTACTTAATAAGTTTTCCGATCGCATTTTGTGCGTTATACGATGGCTTTGTTGGCAATTTTTTGCGTTGTCGATCGCATCTACGTTTTCATTTTTCATATAAAAACTCATTTTAAATGCCGATATATGTACATAGCAGCAAGAATGTAAAGTTTATACTGTCATTGTGTGTTTGAAATAAGTAAAAATTCATAAATACCCTTTAAATGGACCCATTACAAAACTGGTGTTATCCATGTTTACATCCGCGTTGCTGATCGCGTCCGAGTTGACGATCTCACGTTTACCGGGGTGATTATACGACCTCAAATTTTTTGCGGTCGTATAAAAACTAGACCATATGTGACAAATATCAACCAGAAAGCGTCAGGGTGAAAATTATAGCGTAGGGGTAACGAGGGAAAGAGTCGGGGTAGAGAATTATAGCGTAGGGGTACCCCAATGCTAAAAGGGCCTTGGGAGAACACTGCTACTTGTAGCCATTGCGCAACACTTTGTTTATCTTTTTACTTTTAGTTTATATTCCTATTTGTCATGATTTTTCATACTTTGAGTTGGAGTTGCTACATCGTAAGATTTTTCCAGAGGCAGCTAAAAGACTATCTACATGTACCATGGAGCATTACTATTGTACTGAATACTATTGGATTTTTTGCTGTACCTACCTGTAGTTCAGATATATAACTTAAGCAACCTTTATCCATTCTTTTAATGTTTACTTACTGTTGGTACATATTCAGAAGGAAACTTATTTGTTGTGTATGATATCAATAAACATGTTTTTCCCACGGCTCCATCACCAACAACCACACACTTGATTGTCTGCATGGTGGAAATATCTAAAAATAGAACATGATATGCAGTCATTTTAAAAAACTTGGAAATCAGGACATGCACATTAGTGGTAAAGTTTACTTTTCAGGGGTGACAATTTGCATTGGCAGTCACCCAGTGCCCATTAATTTTGCCCTGGGTTTCTATAAATTCAGACACGTGTCCAAGCATCTTCCATAGCCAAGGTTACGATTTGCTCCTCTCCTCTTCACACTTGGTAGATTGAGCCTGATTTTTGGAAACACAAACTTCAAATTATCTCCCATTGAAGTAAGAGTTTCAGTGTGATTTGTTTAAAAATTAAAGATCATAAATGACACCTAATAATATGACCATTCAAAAAATGTTTAACTTGAGGGAAATGAACCCTCAAAAGTAAAGAAATTATACATACATTTTGTATCATTGGAATGTAATAGAGTAGTTAAGTACAATGTAACTTTTTCATGTTTTGGTGTTAAATACACTTTTCATAAATGAGTTTTATGTCTAAAAGAGCTTTCCAATAGTATAAAATTTTTTTTTTAGTTGAGATAATATATTTTACAATTCTAAAATTTGATGATTTTTGGACTTTGTATCAATTTCTACATATTTTAAACCTGTGTAAATCGAACACATGTCTAAACTGAACAAAATATTTAGTCCCAAAGGTGTTTGGCTTAGGCAGGTTTCACTGTATATATTTCCTCTCAGCTATACATTTGTCCTTTTTAGTCTTGTCAGTTAGTAATTTGTGCTGAAATACGATTGTTAAAAAGGGTGGTCAAACAAAAAAAAAAACGGTTCACAGTACTGGTTGTCATTTTCAGCATAACAATGAGTGTATTTTCTTCTTGATATAAAAACTGGGAAAGAAATAAATAAGCAAGGACACTAAAACACTGACAATATTGTGGTAGGTGCCCGACTACCATTTAGTTATTGACCCAACTTAAGAAAATTGCTGACAATTTTAATTTAAGAGTAGAAATTCACAAAAAAAATTTGCCTGTGCCAAGAAACACTGGCAAAGTATGTGCATTCCTGTGTCACAAGGACGTAAATACACTTTATTCTTACTTTTGCAGATGCCATTTTTACCCTGACTAATTGAAAACTGGTTGCAAATGTTACCTCAACTAAATAGGGGATATTCATATCTCTTGCTTTTTGGGATACATGTAAAACAAGAGCTGTTGCCGAATGGCAGCCAGTTATACCCCCGCTCATTGAACACTGAATCAATATGGAAAGTGCAAATTTAAGTGTGTGCGGATACAATGCAGATGTAGACACAATTCAAGTGTGGACACAAACAAGTATGGACCAAAAATTTTCAATATATTGGTATAATGGGAAAAATTGATGAAGTCAAACAGGAAGTAGATGAGTGACAGACTTGAAAAGGGGAGACTCGGTACAACTGATCATACTTAAGCTTCAGACCAAATATCAATTCATTCCTACATACACAAGCTGAGAAATCCTAGACGAAAATTTTCAATATAAGGCTGTAATTGAAAAAAATCAAATTTTTCATCAAACAGGAACAAAATGAGTGACCGATTTGTAAAGGGGAGACACAGTAAGCTTCAGACCAAATATCAAATCATTACTACATACACAAGCTGAGAAATCCTCCACGAAAATTTTCAATATATGGCTATAATGGGAAAAATCAAAGTTTTCGTCAAACAGGAAGAAGATTAGTGCCGGATTTCTAAAGGGGAGACACGGTACAACTCATCATACTTAAGCTTCAGACCAAATATCAAATCATTACTACATACACAAGCTGAGAAATCCTTGACGAAAGATGTTCCGGACGGACGGACAGACGGACGGACAAGGGTAAAACAGTATACCCCCCTCTCCTTCGGAGCGGGGGTATAATAATAAGTTGGTTTGAAATGTAACCCATGAACAAAACAGAAAATTGATTGATTGGTGCGAGGTCAACGTCACTTTCAGCAGTATTTCAGGTATCTCATGACGGTCAGTTATAGTGGTGGAGGAAGCCGGAGTCCCTGGACGGAGTCCCCAGAGAGAACCACTGACCTTGGGCTGACAGAGTAGACTAGATGTACAGTGGTTGTATAGGTGATACAACTAACTTAAACACTCGGCCACCCAGGTCCGGGATAAAATAGTTGATTCACCTCACAGTTTCGAAATAATAAGTTCTTAAAGATTAAAGCAAGCACATGCTACAATTTATTCCTGGCAGACCTTTGTTGACCCAAATGTAATATGATTATTGGATATTTTTCGGAACAGAATTTAGTAAACTTTGTAAGTAAGAAAGTCTTGCATTGTAATCTTTAGCATCCTAATGCTTAGCTGAAAAACTAAAGAAGAAGAAGACATTATAAGAAAATGGCTGTTTTTTTTTTTTTGTAATATAAAATTTTTGTTCCAGTATAAACCACCTTCTTGCTTTTTTTTAATGAATGAATTGCGTAGACTGACCTGGGGTCAATCGGCGCAAATTGTGTCACTTGAGATTGTGACGTTGGAAAATCTATATTGTGACGTCAAAATCTTCCGGGAATATTCACGCAGAAGTGTTATCAGGAGTACCGCAAGGAACCGTTCTCGGGCCACTGCTTTTCTTAACTTACATAAACGACCTACCTGAAGTCACCAACTCCGAGGCACGCCTCTTCGCAGATGACTGTCTTCTATACAGACCTATCTACAACAGGAATGACTCAGAACACCTGCAAAAAGACCTAGCAGCACTTGAGGAATGGGAAAAGCAGTGGCAGATGGCATTTCATCCAGAGAAATGTGTAGTCATCCAGATATCATCGAAGCGAACAACCATACCAGCTAACTACACACTACACGACCACCAACTAGAAGTTGTAGACTCCAGCAAGTACTTGGGCGTCACTATCAACAAGAACTTGAGATGGGACGATCACATTGATAACATCACTGCAAGAGCTAATAGGACTCTAGGCTTCCTCAAACGCAATCTCAGAGGATGCAAGACATCAGTACGAACCAGAGCCTACGAAGCCATAGTACGCCCAACACTGGAATATGCCGCATCCATATGAGACCCATACAACAGCGGACAGATAAACCAACTCGAGAAAATCCAAAGAAGAGCGGCAAGATTTACCACCAGAAATTACACAGACAGACAACCTGGAAGTGTCACAGAGATGGTTACCAAACTAGGATGGGAGCCACTTCAGGTTAGGAGAGTCAAGATCCGCCTCCTTCTGCTATTTAAGATTCAGCATAACCTAGTGGCTATCCCAGCTGATGCATACCTTCTTCCATCAGACTCCAGGACTAGAGGTCAGCATACCTTCCGAATACCAACAACACGAAGGGATGTCTACAGGAACTCCTTTTTCCCGAGAACCATCAGGGCATGGAATGTATTACCAACGGCAGTAACATCAGCCACTACCGTAGAGGAGTTCAGGACCTCACTGGGCAACTTACCATCAGCCCAGTTCCTGGCACCTTAAGATAGAAGTCCTGACGTTTTTAACTGTAAATAGTGCCTTGGAGGGCTTTTATCTTGACTGTCACGCTGGAGTATAACGCTCAATTATGAGTACACTCTATATACGGAAGAAGAAGAAGAAAGTCGTCTATTGTGTTCAAATACTGGTATTCCAGTATTGTGACAGTGAAGTTGAAGTCCAAACAGGGTACCCATCTTCCACATTTGGAAGAAGGGAAGGGATCAATTAACTTGTATGCCAACAATCCTTGAACACAAGGATTGTTAACAATCCTTGGATGAAAATTTTATCCAAGGATTCTATCCAAGGATTGTCCAAGGATTGTTCTAAATATTTCTATGAAATGCATTATAGTGAAGATTTAATACTTTATAAAATGTTAGAAATTGATTTTATTATTTTAGTTTTTAGTTTTTTGAAGTTATATTGATAAATTGTGAAAAAAAAAGAAAATTTAAGAATTGTTCTTAGCTTGGGGTGTGTTTTTATAGGTATTCTTTGAACGTTGTAACATGTAATTAATATTTGAAACTTGGCTTGGGTAAACATGTAGGTTTTAATAGGAAATATTTTTTTGTATCCATGTATGTTTACAACCATGGGACTAGTCCCAGCATCAACTAAGATTCTTTTTGAAATGTTTTGGTAGTCCTTAAAAGGGCTGTTTTGTATTACTGCTGTATATACATTGGGTACTGTTCTGCTATCTGCTGGCTTATATATATTGAATTTTTCCTTATCGGTCCCATCACATTCTCTCATCAAGGTACATTTGAAGTGCACGCCTGATGGTACGCCTTTCATAACTTTGAATATATTTATTTTGTCAAGTAAGACTCAATGTTTTAAGTATGGATACCTGTCTCTGAGTCAACAAGTGTAGCAAATAAACTATGTTGACCTTTTTATTATTTTCTTACTTATCATTGTGA
>MJUU01040843.1:12702-45114 GCA_002080025.1 Modiolus philippinarum
TATATCTTACATATTGTTTCCAATGATAAACAATGTACAAATACATACACAACACTTATTTCCGGGGTGTCAAACAAAATCCAGTAAATCCGGAAATACTTACAACGCATGCGCTTATGACGTCAGTATCTTTAAATAGATCCAATAAATACACAATGTGTGCAGAACAACTGACAGTTGTCAAATGGCAATACACGCAAATATTTGATTTAAATATGAACTAGCTTTCATCCAAATATAGCAACGAATCAAATTCAATTCCCAATCTATTTTTATTTGACTACATTTATTTTCGGAATTCGAACATCAGAATTAAGATTAGATCTAGATATCTATGTTATAAAGATAAAAAAAAATTCTAAAGAAAAAGGGGGGGTGTGCGAAATATTTGACGAGTTGCACCCTGCCGTTTAATTCACCCTGGATGTTAAAGGTACTATCCTGATCTTTTTAACTCAGTCCGTCTTCCGTTAAAGGTTTCGTCCGGCGTAAACTTTCTTTTTTTTTCTCTCAGTCACGGAAACTGCATGGTCACTCTCTGAAGCTGCTGAGCCAATCGGAACAAATTTAGCAACCATAATTCTTGGTTGGTACTCTGAAAGAATCCAAGATGGTTGCCAGCGGGGAACATAGTTTTAACATATGACCCTCAGCAAGGACGCATTATAAGTCCTTGCCCTCAGCGGGGAAAATCTTCTCATCTAAAGCTGCTGAAACATCTGGAACCAGTAACTTCAACCATAATATATAGTCCTCTCTAGCTGGTGACCCCTGCGAAATCGTGTTTTTAGGTCCATGCTATAATCGGCCACCAGCGGGCAACATTGTTTAACATTGGACCAAACATTCAAAGTTCTACTCCTTTAAAGCTCCTCAGAGCAAACGTAATTGGTCACAGTCTTAAGGTTTATTTTCCCCTCTAAAGAGGAAGTCTTTAAACCAATACTCGGTGGAAAGATGTGTTGATGAACCAAAGTCAAAAGATTTCTGGCCAACCATGTGACAGCTTTTTTTTTTTTGCAAAAAAGGGTTATAATATAACCAAGGATACTATTTTGTCAGAAAATGATGTTCTTATTTAACTTACGGATCAAAGAGAAGTGTGTGAAATCTTAAATGATTTTTATGTAAATGTTGCTAAAGGTATTCGTGGTCCAAATATAATTTATTAATAACAACCATCCTAGTATTTCACAAATTGATGATATCATGAAAGAAAAGAGCATTGAAAAGTTCAAATTTTCAACAAATAAATGACGACTTTAAAACAAATAAACAGAATTAATGTTAAGAAAGCAACCGGAGTTGACAATATCTCAACATTAATACTTAAAAGTTTGCTGCACCTACTGTTATATCGCCAATTACAGAACTTGTAAAAAGGCCAATTTCAAAACCTATGCACCCAGATGATTGAATGAATGAATTCTTTATTGCAAAAAGCACTAAATATGCTATAGCAAGATAAACATATTTACAATGTGACAAATTGACAAATTGCAGAGAGCAATACAAATGTAACAATATTATGAAACAATATGTGATCTAGTTAACCAGCTAATTTTATAAAATTACATAGTTTTTGAATAAGTGATACAGAGGATGATTTCAACAAATGACTAAGTTTTGAAGTGTTAGGCCAGGAACAATAATATCTGGTTAAAATAATAATAAAAAAATTATTTTCTCTATTCAAAATCAAAAGTTTTTCAAAACCATCGAGTTTTACATTATTTTCATTTTTCAACTATGTTTCACTCAAAAATAAAATATCAAATTTATTTATAAAGTTCAAAAAATTATTATTATCTAACAAACCATGTGTATTCCATGGTAAGCATTTCAAGGTTCTTAATTGACCCCTGCAAAAACCCTAATCTGAATATTCTTTGCCTCCGACAAAGATTTTGTCTCTCACAAAATAGGCTTTAACTTCCTCTGAGTAAAGGTAGCTTTTCACGTCTACGTTTTTGTACTTCAATAGGAAGTTGTTCAGAAATTCCAAAATTAGTCCCCTTAAGTTCTTTGGCATTCTTTTTTACAAAGTCTCGAATATCAGGCGATTGAAATTTGACTAAAATGGGTCTGTTTTTTTTTCACCTGTTTTACCTAATCGATACGATTCAACTATTCTAATTTTTGTTTCAGGTTGTGCAATTTTCAACATTTCACCACAAAATGTAATTACAACATTTGCACAATTTTCATCTTGTGTTTCAGTGATATTATAAAATAGCAAATTGTTTCTCATTGAGCTCATATCAAAATTGTTGAAGATGGGAAAGAAGCTTTGGACAGTTTACAAGTATGTGGGTGCCATATTGATGGATTTATCAAAAACATTTGATCGTTTGCCCCACGACTTTTTACTTTTCATTTTTAGTTTAATTATTTTTTTTTAAAAAGTGCAAAAAAGTGTATATACCCGAAAATCAATTAACGATGGAAGGAAATGGAGTGAATACACACGAGACAAAGTATCTACAAATACATGGTAAAAAGCAATGGAACAACGCCTGTATTGTTGTTCTTCATTTTGGAGTCATCAAGCCTTATCATACATTAACATATGCAGTATGAGAAATAACATGGAAATAACATGTTCACATGAACTTCTTAAACAGTGAGGCCTTGTATTGGATAGGGTGAGCATCTCTTGCTATGCATGTATCATGTTACATTGCCTTTCTATTGGCCACGGTAAACAACTCTTGCTATGCATGCATCATGTTACATTGTTAAAGGGTGGGGCCTTGTATTCGACAGGGTAAGCGTCTCTTGCTATGCATGTTTCATGTTCCGTTGTTAAGGCGAGACGTTACTAAATGGCTATGTCTTACTTTCTCGTTAAAATTTGCACATAAGTAGATGTTAATGACTTACATCGGAACATCAACTTTTTAATAAGGGTCATGGATCACTTAGGAAAGATATTTGACATTCAAAACACGATCTTTGGGGTCCACTTTTACAAAGACATTACGTAAAAATAGCAATTTCACAACTGAAAATGTTACGTTTTTCGATATATCTACAAATGCAGCGATTACATATTGTCCAATAACTAACACAATGAAGAAGACGAAATTGCGAATCCATTGATATATAGAAAACCATATGTCATGAAGCATCTTTTTTCTCTATGTAAACTCAAACTTTTGCAAGAGGTGTAAAAAAAATGCCAAACGTAAGGTTGTATGTCGACGTTACTATGTATAACGTAACGTTTTCGCATAGATTTCATATCCGATCATTTTGTATTGGAGGCAAATGACGATAATATTCCACGTAAAATCCCGGAATAGACGGTTATTACTTTTGACAAGATCATTTTACTGTAAATAACAGTAAAAAAATTGTTTGGTTTTTTTTTCAATAAAAATAATTCCCCTTTCAGAAAGGGGCAAACACTGAATTGCGCAAATATCCTTAATTTGTTGGAATTTCCGATGAAATTACTAAATGTCTTTAATGAATTAATCTATTTGTTTATCTATCTTTTTTCTTGATAGATAATCATCTATCTATCTTATTTTGTTAATTTAATTTTTTTTTGTTAAATACGATACTTTTCTTATTTATACAAGCAAGCCGCAATACATAAAAAGGGGAGTCAAAATATCGGACTCTTGTATTTGACGACATGAATTGCCTTCTAAAAAATAATTTCTTTGGGGTATCCGGAAGCAGGATTCCAGGAATTTGAACCCCCTATACCTTTTCCTTTAAACTTTAAAATTTCGCGCAGAATTTCGACAAAAATGTCAAAAGCCGGACTGCAACCTTCGTTTTTAAATGACTGGATCCGTTAGTGAATAATTCGTTATTTTTTCTGTGATGGAGGATTTTTTGTTTTACAGCAAGTGACTAATATTTCTGCTCTATCATAGGAAGAATAAAAGTACGGGTTTGATATTTATGGAGTTCTGCTTTGTACGATACCATACAATTACGCGGAACAGACCTTAAAATGTGCTAGCACATTAGGGAAGCGTATTGATGCCACATGAAGAAAACAAATATCTCGTAATTATGAGAAAATATCTCATTATTATGAGATAATTACTAGTATCTCATAATTATGAGATATTATTTCATTATTACGAGATATTATTTCTTAATAGTGAGATAATAAGTCATAATTTTGAGATTATTATCTCAGAAATAATAGATACTTTTTTCTTTATGTGTCATCAATACGCTTTCGTAGTTCATGCAAAGACCGACATGTCGCCCCAGTCAGTCCCACCTTTATTATGATTCCAGGCCGACAAATCGCCACTTTTTGTCATCATGATTTAATGGCGGGTGTAGCACTAAACACACATTTTAACATGCATGCACGATCACTTGTGCTTACTACTGCAAACTCGCACTTTCAAGAAAGCACAGCTGCAATAGAAGATTGGCATCAAACATTGGAAAAGGACAAACATAGATACAGAATAAAACTGCATCCCAGTTGTTTTCGTTTTTTCATCTATATAAATAGACTCACGATGTATATGATTGATTGATTGATTAGTTAGAGTTTAACGTCCAATGGGCAATATTTCAGCTATATCAGGACGAGAACAAGTTAATCAATTCAAAAATTGTAAGTAAAAGCAGAAATAAAGGTGGAAGGGACAACTGGGGTAACGACTTTTGATTTCCACTGGAAAAGGGGAGAAATGGGTAGGGGCAGGAAATTTAGTCTTCCATACGACACCCAGTGCGTCTGCTCTCTTTAGAGACCTTTAGAGAAATATAGAAGGGGTCTTTATACTGCATGGAGCGTGGCGTTTCTCCATACAGTTTGGCTACAATGGTTCGCGGTCAGGCTTTCCGTATTATCACCTGACTACCCAGCATAGACAGGGCATTCCCCTATCTACCAACTGGGGACGCGCCCGGTAGCCGGAGCCCATGAAAACCGATCCAGGTGCCGGACCTCTGTTAGGAAGACTCATACTCCAAGCTCAGGGGATGCTGCGGGCCTATTCATAAGCCGGGACCGCGCACGGCGGCGATGTATTTGAATTCATAAAAAGAAAACAAAAGATATTACAATTAAACATGTTTTTGTTGATTTATATATCAACATACAATCTTCATTATACTCGACTAACAATTATACGAATTCATTTACAGACAAGACGTTTTAAAGGAACGGACCATTTAATTTTCAAAAGGGGCTTGAATTGAAAACAAATTATTGCAATGTTCCGTCTGCAGAAAAAAATCTGGCCCTCAGCTTTGCGTTAAAAAATTCAGTAATGCACAATGCCCATGAGAAAAAGTAAGCCTTGCACACTAAGAGTGTTTATCGGAAAAATGGTAATAAAAAATCTGCCTCGGATGAAAATCTAAGCCCACACCTCATCCCAAAATCAAACAGCCCATGTTTTGGTACTAAACTCATTAAAATTCAAAATGTAAAACTTCCGAGTTTACCGGGACCGCAATTTTCAGAAAGCATGTCAAGGATTGGTGGATATTCCGACTGAATATAAATAAAATCGGGATGAGTTCCGTTTCGATATTTCAATGTTCTGTCTGCAGCAAAGTTTTTCTCTATTGTTATTATTAAAACACATCAAAACAAAACCGTGAAAAAATACTGTCATGTTAAAAAATTGCGAAAGAAAATTGTAAAAGAACGAAATTGGACCAGAAATGATTTCTAATTAATTTCTGAAATAGTAATCGTTTTGCATAATACTAACACGTACAAATAGAAGTTTCAGGTTGGAACTGACCTTTTCCCGTGCAAGTAGCTTTACATATTACTTATATGTTAACAATAACCAAGGTAAAAAGCCATCGCAAACGCTAATTATAGATTTTGACATAATTTATTTTTTTTATCTCAGGATTAGCCATTATTCCTTTCTGTTGAATCGAATGAAATGCTGATCTCGCCATGTCACTTTTTTTTACGTACGCAATTGGAGGGAGGTAACTCTTACCATGACGTTCATTTAGTAACGTCTTACGCCTTGTATGGACGGAGTCAGTATCTCTTGCTACGCATGAATCATGTTACATTGTTAAAGAGTGGTGCCTTGTATTGGACAGTGTAATTTATGAAAGGATATGGAGTGAATGAACATGAGACAAGAACACATTATGTTAATAATTTTAATGAGCTGTATGGCAATTTTGGAAATTTATTCCTCATCAGCAGCACTAAAACCCAAACGTAGGAAATCCATTATTGCATTTTTTATAAACCAAACGAAATTCGAATAATCAGTAATATCAAATTTAGCTAAGGACAAAACTACGATGGAGGGAATTAAACCTTAGGTTTTAGAATTAACATAAATTTAGATATATATATATATATATATATATATATAGTAATTGAACAAAGTGTACAGATGAGATATAATCTCATGTACAAGTACACCTTATCTAAGAAAAATAAAGAGCATACATCTGTAACACGGGGAATTGTTTTACCAACTCCGCACTGCATCTTAAGTATCTTTTGCTATGAATGCACCATGTTACATTGTTAAAGAGTAAGGCACCATGTTACATTGTTAAAGAGTAAGGCACCATGTTACATTGTTAAAGAGTAAGGCACCATGTTACATTGTTAAAGAGTAAGGAACCATGTTACATTGTTAAAGAGTAAGGCACCATGTTACATTGTTAAAGAGTAAGGCACCATGTTACATTGTTAAAGAGTAAGGCCTTTTATTGGACAGGGTTAGCATTCCTTGCTATGTATACATCGTTGTTACATTCTTTAAGAATGAGGCCTTGTATTGGACAGGGTAAGCATCTCTTGCTGTGCGTGAATCATTGTAACATTGTTAAAGAGTGAGGCATTGTGGTGGACAGGGTTGGTAGCTCCTGCTGCGCATCGATCATATTACATTTTGAAAGAGTGGGACCTTTTTGGACAGGGTCATCATCTCTTGCTATTCATGCATCATTGTTACATTGTTAAAGAGTAATGCCTTGTATGCGACAAGGCAACTATCCCTTTCTATGCATCCATGACTGTTACATTCTTAAAAATGAGGCCTTGTATTGGACAGAGTAAGCATCTCTAGCTATGCATGCATCATGTTACATTGTTAAAGAATGAGTTCTTGTTTTGCACATGGTTAGCATCTCTTGCTATGCATGTATCATATTACATTGTTAAAGAATGAGGCCTTGTATTGGACAGAGTAAGCACCTCTAGCTATGCATGGATTATTTTACATTGTTTAAGACTGATGCCTTGTATTGGACAGGGTTAGCATTTCTTTGTATGAATGTATCATGTAACATTGTTAAAGAATGAGGCCTTGTACTGGACAGGGCAAGCATCTCTATCTATGCATTCATTATTTTACATAGTTAAAAAATGAAGCCTTGTATTGGAAAGGTTAAGCTTCTTTTGGTATGCATGTATCATGTTACATTGTTGAAGAGTGAGGCCTTGTGTTGGAAAGGGTAAGCATCCCTTGGTATACATGCATCATGTTACATTGTTAAAGAGTGATGCCTTGTTTTGGACAGGGTAAGCATCTAGCTATGCATGCATCATGTTACATTGATAAAGAGTGAGGCCTTGTTTTTCACTGGGTAAGCGTCCTCTGCTACGATGTATCATGTTTTATTGTAAAATGTGAGGCCTTGTATTGGACAGGGTAGGCTTTTTCTGCTATGCATGTATCATATAACATTGTTAAAGAGTGAAGCATTGTAATGGACAGGGTAGGCATCTCTTGCTATACATGTATCATGTTACATTTTTAAAGAATGAGGCCTTGTATTCGTCAGGGTAAGCATCTCCTGCTATTCGCGGATCATTGTTATATTGTTGAAGAGAAATACCTTGTATTGGTCAGGGTAAGCATCTTTTGCTATTCATGCATTATTGTTGCATTGTTGAAGAGTAAGGCCTTGTATTCGACAGGAAAAGTCTCTTGCTATGCATGTATCGTGTTACATTGTTAAAGAGTTAAGCCTTGTATTGGGCAGGGTAAGTATCTCTTGCTATGCATGCCTCATTGTGACATTGTTGAAGAGTGAGGCCTTCCATTCGACAGGGTAAGCATCATTCGACGGGGTAAGCATCTCTTGCCATGCATGTATCATGTAAAATTGTTAAAGAATGAGGCCTTGTATTGGACAGGGTAAGCATCTCTCGCTATGCATGCATCTTTGTTACATTGTTTAAGAGTAAGGCCTTGTATTGGACAAGGTTAGTATCTCTTGTTATGCATGCATCATTGTTACACTGTTGAAGAGTAAGGCCTTGTACTGGACAGGGTTAGTATCTCTTGCTATGCATGCATCATTGTTACATTGTTATATTCGACGGGGTAAGCAACTCTTACTTTGCATGCATAATGATACATCGTTAAAGAATGAGTCCTTGTATTGGACAGGGTAAGTATCTCTTGCTATGCATTTATCATGTAACATTGTTTTTGTGTGCGGCTTTTTATGCGACAGGGTAAGTATTTCTTGCTATGCATACATCATGTTAAATTGTTGAAGAGTGAGGCATTATATTCGACAGAATAAGCATTGCTGCATGTATCGTGTTACATCGAATGGCCAACCAATTCTTGCTGGCGACAGTAGAATTTACGATGTGTTAATTTAAAGCCTTCCAGCTCATATCTCGATGAGTAGTTATGTTGTCAATAGTAAACACCTGTTTGTGAATCTCTCGTATTTCAGATGAGATACATAAGGCATATGGTGAAGCAAATGAGATTTTACTACTAAGGAGTTAATAATAACGATAGGTGAGTTGAATTTGTAATGGTTTTTAGTATCCACCGTGAAATAAATTCCAAAGGAACTTCATGACTCAACTTGTGAAATAATTTCTAGTTGGAAAGTATTCACTACTCACCTGGTGAAATAATCTGCAGACGGATTTCATTTAATAGATATATCAATAACAAGAAAAGTCCGAAAATCTGACAAAAATACCAAAACGTGACCAGTGAGCAGATATAAATATGAAGCTGCATTCCCCATAGGGTCCTATTTAAATTTGTTCCTTGATGGGGGTCATCTAAGATGAGTTCCGACCACAAAATCTATAGTGTGATTTGATTTTTGTTCAAGTGGTTTCAGAGAAGAAGATACATTTTATTTGAATGCATTTCACATGAGGTCCTAGTATGTTAAACCATGTCCCAAATGGCGGACTAGTATCTGAAATTACAACTCTTTAGGGGACCACCAAAGGATCTCACAGTAACCTCGATGTGTTGTTAATTGCACAAGAGTTCCTATCCCGAAAGTCCCCAGTCCAATATCCAGTGGTATTTAAACAAAAGAATGTGAGCTCTCGTTTAGAAAAGATAAAAAAGTCGATTACATTGTTTAGGTCTGTTGTAAGGTGCTTTAAAAGTTACTTATAATGTAAAATATTCTACTTTTTCATGTGCGTATGACAGACTTCTATATATACAAATGACAAAAAGTTTTTGATTGAATGTACTTTGCATATTTTAGAAGAAAAATGATATTTTTGATAATTTTCCTCTTATAGAGACTTGTGGATCGTACCGTTTCTTATAGCCTGACATTGACCAGAAAAAATATGCTTTTTCTTTAAATTATCATCTTTTCATGTGCCGATTTTCGGCGGGGTACATGTAGCGGTTCAGATACAATAAATTAAAAAAAAGACGATATTTCGCTGTTTTACTTTCCATTTTTGTTTACAAAATCGATTACTACTCACCTTTACACGTGGTTTCTTTCAATGAAGACACGCCTCTTTTTCCTGATCGATACGTAGACTTGACCATTGAACCAATGAAATCTTGTGATGATGATTACCGGGTTAAAAAAGTAAATGGCGCTGTTTCAGGACAACATAATTTTCTTAGCAACAACGAAAGACCTTTTGGATGACATCGTTTCTTACGCAGTAATCGTCACTAAAGTGGTCTATAAATGATGTATGTTAAAAAATCTATCTGTACATAAAATTTTGTCAGGGTACATGCATTTTAACACCCGATAGCAATTGATTTTGACCAGTCTGTCAATTGAATATTTTTTTCACGACAGTTAATTATTTAAGAAATTCTCGTATCAATTCTTCTTATGGACAAGTTTAATCATTTTTCCCTACAGAGCAAAGGTCTGGTAATTGAATGACGTTTGAACTAAATATTGTATTCGTCTGTTTCTTTTTTTAACCTTAACAATTTGTCGGTTGTTTACTTTCGTCGCCATGCTCTTATTTTGATCAGAAAATCTTATAATCACAGAAGAGCTTTTCTAGAAGGGAGATAATTTTATACCACTAGATTTCCCGCTGTCCCGTATTGTGTCAGTTTACAAATCAAATTACAAAGTATCAATGAAAAAATGCAACAGCAGAGTAACAATGAACAAATTATAATGCGCTTATGTTTGTAACGCTAATTTTGATTGGATGGCGTCAGAATTTTGAGGGGGTAAAATCCACAATTTACCGTCGGAACCAATAGCAACGTATGGCGCAGATGCATACCAAACTTCCTGTGATTTAAAAATCGATTTTAAATGCTTTTCTTTGCGGATTTGCATTAGCATAGAGATAACCAAACTTTATCTTAGGATCTTCAGGAGTAAATCTAAGATTTTACTGTCGCAAACATCCGTTTTTCGGCTCCGCTAACGGGTCACCGGAAAACTCACTTTGCGACAGTAAAATCTACGATTTACCCCCTCAGATCCTAAAATACAGTATGGTTATCTCTTAAGTGAAACAACAAAATATCAACGAACAAGTAAAACAACAAAATATCAATGAACAAGTGACGACACAAAGTATCAATGAACAAGTGACGACACAAAGTATCAAATTGAATGATGAAGAATGGTTACAAAAGAAAAGAAAAAAAACGGTCGGGCAACGCTACATCTCAATTTGTTCATGGATCCGGGATTGTCATCAAGCATAACGATATTTGTCATTATCCTGTCTCAAATAATTGTACTAACAAACTCTACCTCGCACTGTCCAATAACTAAGGACTACAGGACTTTAGGTCATAAACGATACACAACAGATGTGACTTTTATAATGATGGACTGTCGAATGTTATCTTTATTTTTAATGAAATTTCCTTTTGACAAATCATAATGAAAAATGTAAATATGTTCATACTGTACACTGACAAATCCGACAGTCTTCCGAATACAAGACTTAACTGTTATCTGGACAATTCAAATCACAAACATAATCGCGATATCTGTTCTGCAATCCAACTCCTGAATGTGTGGCTGAATTTATACAAAATTACAATCTTTCACAGTTTTACTTGTTCCTTTTTTAAACTCTTGTTTAAACAGAAGAAGCAGCTTCCTCTTGCATAGCTCTCTCCTTGGCTGATGTCGGCCTATACGGGACTTGTGAGTCGTGCTTGACACCAGAACAAGTTCTATTACTATACGAAAAAAACATACCAGTACATCGATCAGACTTTGAAACGTCAAGATGAAGAACAACAATAAAAAGCTTAATTCTGTCGATTGGTTATACCATGTATTTGTAGAAACAGTTAGTAAAAATATCAGACAGAACATCTCATTTCATATTTTTTTTTATAATCAGTTCAACTTAATATTATTCAATACCAAGGCTAATCTTGTACTCATGTTAAAACGCTTAAATCTTAAATTTTTTTACGACCCACAATAACCCATAGATTGAAGTCATCGCTACAGAAGTTTTGCGATATTGTGGACCGCTATGGGATATGTGTTTCCTAGATGACAACAAATCTTTCTCTTTGCCACCATAGTTTGTTTTCCTCTAGCGGATTTGACTTTACTACAGGAGTTGAAATGTTCACAAAGCGGGTGTCTTATATGAAGCAGGAAATGCTTACTCTACCGGTGCACTTTATCTTAACCATGGTTTTTTATTGGTTCCTGTTGTTCATATTTGTCTGTCTTCATTTTTCTTTTCTGTGCCGTGATCATGTTATTTTTGTTTTGTTTTTTCGATGTTGCCATTGTCCTTGGTTTGTTCGTTTTAGACCGACGCTTCGATTCTCACTAACTTTAAGACATGCTTTGTTTGACTATTACAGGTTAATCCTGTTTTACATATGGGAGCAACTGAAAATATATATACATAGGCACTCGCAAGTGCGACCTGAATTTTCTTACTTTGACTATTTGTTAAAGGATAATAACGGTAACTAACTGTATTAATTTGTATTCATTATTTAATGAATGCGTTAATGAATAAATGTACGGCTTGAATGTCACGGTGTGTGTAAGTGTAGATATAGTCTCTAACATTGTTTCCAGTTTATTACGTATATTTCTCACATCGAGATAGTTAAATTTTCACAATTTAAAGTTCGAGGTTTATCCGAGAACTTTATAATGTGAAAATTTAACTATCGAGATGTGAGAAATTCGTAATAAACCTGAAAACAATGTAAGAGATTGTTTCTATAATTTCTACTCAATTTATTTGAAGTAAAGCGTTTTCCGTTTTCTCCAGTCTTAAGTATGCCGCCATTTTGTTGCTATCATCGTTGCTATGTGTATCATTGCGCCATTCATTGAAAGGGGTGTTGAATATAATAGTTTTGATAGAAATGTCATATTTTCAGTAAATTGAGTTATCTTGGTCATAAAAATGCAAAAACCTTTTCGCTAGACAATGATGCAGGTGTTAATTTCATCAACATCCGGTTGCACTATTTCTAAAAACTGACACGAGAAACTTACATGATTGACCAATCGCCAACTGAGATCAAGTAACTCCCATGTTGATTATCATTTCGATAACTCACTAGTCAGGAGGTGTTTAAATTTGCTAGAAATTAGAGAAAAGGATACTCACGATTGGATGATAGAGTTGATGGATATTCACGATTCATTGATTGTGTAGAGTGATATTCGCGGTATGTAGACCGCGAAGAAGGATATTCACGATTGGGTGATATAGTTGATGGATATTCACGGTTCAATAACTTTGTAGATTGATGTTCGCGGCAATATGTAGACTGTGTAGAAGTATATTCACGGTTCGTTATCTGCGCATTGGAATTTTCACGACTAATGGTAGTAATAGATGCAGTTGTGGGAGGAACAGTCAACATGGTTGCAACAGATGTTGTCGTTGCTGTAGTTTTTGGTGGCTGTACCGTATGAATCGTCTCTATAGCAGCTGTAAAGTAAAAATCAATGTTAATCGACAAATATAACATCAATTAACAGTCTTATTCCAGTTTATGTATATTTGAACGTGAAAAGGCAGAAAATAAATTTTGTTAAGCCCTGTCCTTGATAGACTGGAGATTTTTCAATGTATCGTGTGCGTTTTTGTCACATGTAGATTCACTCCATATCATTTCATTTTTGGATGTGCCCGGTGTTGTCTATCGATGTTGTTTTAGTCCTTATTTTTGTCTTTTGTCGGGCTACTTAATGACAAATATTTGTAGGCATACATTGCCCGGTTTTACTTTTTTCCCCATGGACCGTTCCCGACATGTGTGGCTTCAATGACATATTTCAGCTGCGATCGATGTTGCTCAACATTTTTATTCTCTTCTTGTAACCCTGGCGCTTTCAGCTGGATAACCCTAAGCATCGCCCAAGTTGGTACTCCATGTAGGGTGGGGAGCAAGTGAGTGACCTTGATATAATTTTTGCCAAGAATACCACTTAAGTGCACGCTAGGGGCCTTCTTGAACTCGCTTGAGGGGGTGACTATTGTTCATCTCTGGTTGAAGATCCCCAGGCGACATCAAGACAGGAATAAAAGCCCTGTCCTTGATAAAATAGAGTTTTCTATGTATCGTGTGCGTTTTTGTCACATGTACATTCACTCCATATCCTTTCATTTTCCCTATTTGCTGCAGATTTTGTCTCTCGTGCTGCATGGAGTCCGTAGAAAGTCTCCCCGTGCTTGAGGTGTATGCTCTTATAATATTACAATTATTTATCGTGTTTGTCCGTGTGAGGATTTCTCATAGGTTTACTATTTCATTTATTTTTTCAATTTGGCTGTTCAATACTTTCATTGTTAAAAATTACTAAAATATTATAATCCGTACACACGACTATTTTTATACTGATTACCTATACTGATAGTATAGGTAATATATCTAGGCCTAAATGCAACGATATAAATGTGATGCGTATTTTCGACAACAATCCTAGACGTTAACGAAGTCATGGCCATCGCCATTATACATCGCCAAGTCTTCATGATGTATCAATAAAAGGTCTACTCCCTTTTGTTTGAAAACCTCTAGGACTGCATCACATTCGCACAAAACTATCCTCGTTGCCACTAACTAAATTGAATGCACTGTATAAAGAATCTCTAGATAATTCTGTTACTGACCCATCCTCATCTTTATACAAATTAGACGCAGTTATCCTTGATATTGGTCAACACAGATTATTCCAACCTGTTAAGGAACATGCAAATGTAGAAGAACACCGTTCGTTTCTGCCAATAAAGTTTGCTAATAAGGGTTTGGATGCCATCAACCTTGCCAATATACTGCATCACAAAAATGTAAAAAACAAAATACCTCCCTATTGCAAGGACACATCTATTCCAATCATCTCATATACCTATACTTCACCGATAGCATCTAAAATTTTCAACCATAAACGTGTATTGCAGAGCCTTACCACCGACGACCTCAAGTCTAAACCACCCGATTGTTCATGTTTAAATTCACCTTACAGATATAGTCCTTGTGGTCATGTCATAACGGGATACTTGAACATCATCGAAAACCCGTCTCTCCGTGGTATCCTTGCAAAGGGACCCAAATTCCGTGAACCACGATCCATCAACTGGGAGCAAAATTTTAAACTCCTTATGGATGCTGTAGAGGACTACGACAGAAAATGGATTAAACGTGAACAAGATGAAGATCTTGATTCTCTTTCGGAGTGGATTAAGGCTGTGAGGTCCATGATTCTCAAAAGAATTAGTCAGCTACAAGGGTCAATGAGAACTAAAGCATCATCCATTATCCAAAATGCCGATGTTGCCAGATACTTGTCCTCCATTCATGACACATATGTTGTTGTTCCGACAGATAAGGCCCCAAATAGCATCATTTTCATATGGAAAAATCATTACATCGAATGTTTAAAGAAAGAACTAGGCATTGGTAACTCCCAGGGTAATCCAACCTACACAGCCACTAGTCTGTCTAAGAAGGAGATATTACAGAACCATAAATCTGTTTTGCTTTCCTTTGGAATATCGACCAAAGATGAAGACACCGATCTCCCTTCATTGTACTGGTTACCAAAGTTACACAAATGCCCATAAAAACAACGGTACATCGCTGGATCTGCAAAATGTTCCACAAAACCTCTTTCTAAGCTTTTAACCTACATCTTGACAGCCGTAAAAGAGGGCCTTCAAAAATACTGTGATACTAGCTTTTCAAGACGTGGTGTAAATGAAATGTGGATATTAAAAAACTCTAAAGATCTGCTTGACATCCTGAAATCTAGATCATTATTGCATTGCAACAGCATTACAGCATTTGACTTCTCCACACTTTATACTACCATTCCTCATGAACAACTGAAATCTCGGCTGAAAGATATAATCCATAGATGTTTCTCCCGTAAGAACGGCGAACGAAGATATAAGTACATTGTTCATAGACAGAGAACAAGCATACTTTGTGAAATACGACTCAGAATCACAGAAAAATACACAGAGGAAGAAGTGATAAAAATGTTAGAGTTTTTGATCGACAGTATATTTGTCCAGTTTGGAGGACTTGTTTTTCAACAGACCATTGGAATTCCAACATCACAAACTGTGCACCTCTTTAAGCCGATCTGTTTCTTCACTCTTATGAGGCTGAATTCATTGAAGGGCTTCTTCAAAATAAAGACAAAAAACTGGCCCAGATCTTTAATTTCAGCTTCTGTTATATAGATGATATTTTATCATTTAACAACCCTCGCTTTGGTGATTTTCTTCATTTTATTTACCCAAAAGAGCTTGAAATTAAGGATACTACCGATACTTCCACATCGGCTTCGTTCCTTGTCCTTCATCTTGAAATTGACAACAGAGGTACATTACAAACTAGCCTGTATGACAAACGCGATGACTTCACTTTTCCAATAGCCAACTTCCCTTTTGTTTGTAGCAGCATTCCAAAAGCACCAGCATATGGAGTTTACATCTCACAACTCATTCGCTACTCAAGGGCTTGTGGTCGTTACAGTGACTTCCTTGATAGAGCTCAGTTGCTTGCAAATATACTACTTAAGCAAGGGCACGTTACAAAAAACTTAAAGTCATCACTACAGAAGTTTTACGGTCGACATCACGATCTGGTGGATCGCTATGGGATATCTGTTTCCCAGATGACAACAGATCTTTCCCTCTACAACTAAAGTTTGTTTTTCCTCTATCGGATTTGCCTTTACTACCGGAGTTGACATGTTGAACACGGCGGGTGTCTTATAAGAAGCAGGAGATGCTTACTCTACCGGTACACCTGATCTCACCCATGGTTTTTATTGGGTCCGAGTTGTTCATCTGTATGTGTGTCTTCGTTTTTCTTTTTTGTCCCGTAGTCAAGTGGTGTCCTTGTTTCTTAGTGTGTCTGATTTTGCCGCTGTCCATGGATTGTTCGTTCTTTTGATTGACGGTTCGGTTCTCACTTACTTTTGCCCTTTCAACCTATGTTACACTGCAAGGTTTGCCTACATCTATTTCGATGTGCCCTGTGTTGTCTATCGATGTTGTTTTAGTCCTTATTTTTGTCTTTCGTCGGGCTACTTAATGACAAATATTTGTAGGCATACATTGCCCGGTTTTACTTTTTTCCTCATTGACCACTCCCGACAGAGGCTTCAGTGACATATTTCAGCTGCGATCGATGTTGCTCAAGATGTTTATTCTCTGGTGCTTTCAGCTGGATAACCCTAAGCATCACCCAAGTTGGCACTCCATGGCGGATGGGGAGCAAAGGAGTGCCCTTGATATAATTTTTGCCAAGAATACCGCTTAAGTGCACGCTAGGAGCCTTCTTAATCTCGCCTGAGGGGGTAAATATTGTTCACCTCTGGTAGAAGACCCTCAGGCGACATCACGATGTAGACAGGAATAAAAGCCCTGCTCTTGATAAAATGGAGTTTTCTATGTATCGTGTGTGTTTTTGTACCATGTACATTCACTCCATATCTTTTCATTTTTTCCTATTAACTTTAGTTTATTATTCATGCCATCTTTTCCTCAGCCCACTTTATCAAACAGTTCTATACACCGAACAGGACCCTTGCGGAATAAATAGGTCATCCTCTGCCGATATCAAACTTAAAAATATGTCAAATCACATTGACTAGTGGTTTTTAGGTTACTATTTCTCAGTACATCCTGTTGTCAACTGAATTTTACTGTTGTTACGATTGTTTTTTGATTTATCACATTGGCTGTAGGGGGAAGGTTTGGGCCCAATAAAACTAGTTTAACCCCGCCGCAGCAGGTTTGCGCCTGTCCTAAGTCAGGAAATTTATTAAGCATTCGTGTGTCTTGTCTCTTTTTTCTAGTTCGTTTACTTTATGTCTATAGGAGTCTAGGATGATGTTTATTTCGCTGTACTTGATTACTCCTTATTCAGGGGCCGACTCCGACCTGCCGTTGGATGTGGGGTTTTCTCACCGTTCATTGAAGATCTTATGGTGGTTTTGAGTTGTTATTACTCCCCTTTGGGTTGTTGTCTCTTTGACACATTCCCCGTTTCCCTTCTTTTTTGTATTTAAGCATATTGTACATGCTATTGATGTTGCTCAAAACTCATAGTAAGTTAAAGACTGCCTAGATATACCATGAAAAAAAATTAATGTTGTGCATTTTGCATGCAGAAAAAGTGATTAACATATCCGTCTCTCGATACAGACTTTTATAATAAGGATAACATATTACTTACAGAACTGACATATATAGGGATGCTTCACTAAGTGACAGTTAACATCATGCCACTGACCATCATCTCCCATGTCAATCTTTATACAATCATCCTTTCTATGGTAAGCTCCAAACCCCTCGTGATGACCCCAGTTACTATAACTAATTGGAGTTCCTGTAATTTGTAATTTAATTTAAATTATTTAATTTGATTTAGATATTGTGAAATAGAAGTGGTGTATACTAGTGTTACAGCAGTCTTCGACTTTTTTTGCCGAATGAAATTTTATTCAAGTCAAAACACTTTCAGTCGTACACATTTTAATGTAAGCATGCAAGGTATCTTTCTCATCGAAAGTAACACATCAGCGGTTTTGAGCTGCCCTTAATTGACTCACTGACATACGCATGCAGTGTGACGATTGTTAACATGCTAACCTTTCCGTAGCTTCGTTTCCATGGACAGTGTCAGTGCTTTTGTTTTAAATATGTTTTTATTTTCTTATTTTTTGGATATCCCTTGTCTCTGGTTTTTTTTCTGTGATAAGAGTACACCATTCAAGTGAGCAAAATGTTTAGACTATAATTAATTTCTTTTTGTTTCTTCGTAACAACTCCCACTATTTGAGATACTGGTATTAAAGACATTCTACATAATTAGGTATAATTTTACACAAGTAGTAAGAAGAACTTAACTTCATTAGAAACAAAATACAAGTAACTATCGAAATTAATATTGATATACATTTTGTTTCGTTTCTTTGCAGTCGCGATCGTGATCCAAATTCACCGAGAATAATGAATTAGAGGTTTACGGAACGACAGCTATCTCCGCACTCCCTGTTTGACATAGAAAACAGTTGTTTCACACCTTGGGCATAATTTTTCTCAATATTTTTGAAACTATTGGTAGGCGTTATTTTTACAAAAAGAATTTAAGGATATACCGGTATAGTTGTTAGGCAGAATTTCAAAAAATAAGTAGTCTTTGAGACTTTCAGGAAATTTACCAAGATTGGAATCAATTATTTTTGAAATCATATTGATTAAACTGTTTGTCCTAATTTAACAAAGTATTCAAATATGGTTGCTAGGTAGAATTCCAAAAAGTAAGTGGTCTTTGAGACTTTCAGGAAATAAATCAAAACTGGAATCAAATATTTTTGAAATCTTATTCATGAAAGTGTTTTTCCTAAATTGAAGAAGCTATTTAAGTATGGTTGCTAGAATAATAAAAGTGGTCTTTGAGACTTTCATGAAAGTTACCAAAATTGGAATCAAATATTTTTAGAATCCATTTAGTAAAATTGTCTGTCCTAAACTAAACAAATTATTTTAGTATGGTTGCTAGGTAGAATTCCAAAATAATAAGTGGTCTTTCAGACTTTCAGGAAATTTACCAAAATTGGAATCAAATATTTTTGAAATCCATTGATGAAAGTGTTTGTCCTTGGTTAAAGAAGCTATTTAAGTATGGTTGCTATGTAGAATTCCAAAAAATAGGTGGTCTTTGAGATTTCAGGAAATTTACCAAAATTGGAATCAAATATTTTTGAAATCCATTTAGTTAAAATGTTTGTTCTAAACTAAACAAATTATTTTAGTATGGTTGCTAGGTAGAATTCCAAACAAAAAATAAGTGGTCTTTGAGACTTTCAGTAAATTCACCAAACTTGGAATCGCATTTTAGAATCCTTATTATTCAAAATCTCATATTCTATCAAACAATTGCTAAAATACATAATTTTGGTTGGGTTTGGATCCAAGAAAACGAGTTTAACCCCACCGCAATTTTTGCGCCTGTCCCAAGTCAGGAATATGTTGGTCATTGGCTTGTCCTTGTCTTCTTATAAAATTTTAGTTTCTTGATATTTGGGTTATTGGATGTGGTTTGTTTCCATTGATTTATTCACTTTTTTACCCTTTCGGGGCCATTTAGGGCTTACTATATGGTGTGAGGTTCCTCACTGTGTTTAAGACCATATTGTGACCCCTAAATGTTTTGTTTTTGGTCGTTTTAATCTGGATATGGGATGTTGTCTCCTTGACATTAACCCCATTTCCTTTCTTTTTCATAATTATATGCTCAAATTTAAAAAAAAAATTAGTCTGTGACATTTCCAGGAAATTTACCAAAGTTGGAACCGGAATCATAATTCCGAAAGCTTTTTCAAATCTACAGACTATATGCAAGAATTCTGCATCAAGATTTAATCCCTAAATCCAATAAAGGGCTACGCTGAGCGCAGCATAATACGACCGCAGCACGTCGAACACTGAAATTTAAACAAGTGTAATTCAAAATGAACAAGGATACAGTAAAAAGCTAATCTGCTTGATACCGTAATAAAATGGACACAATAAGGAGCTTGAACAAGTGATCCTAAGAAAAAACCCATCGAAATCCGATAAAAAATAAAGATTCAAAATATTCACAAAAATTGCAATTTGGGCCCCTTTGACCCCTTGTAGCTTGGAAACAGTAAGAGCTATGCCAAATCGATTGACATACAACTGAAAGCTTAAATCAAGAGGAATCCAAAGAAAAAAATCCTATCAAAATCTGATGAAAAATTAAAATTTTAGGTAATCTGCCCCCCATTTGGCCCCTCATAGCTTGTAAAAGAAAACATTTTGTCAAAAATCTGATGGTGCAGCTCTATGTTTATATTCAAATGGAGTCTAGTGCAAAAACTGCATCGAAATTGGACTAAAAATTTTAAAAAATGAAATTTTTGAAAATTGCCCCTTTTGGGCCCCATTTATCTCGTGAACGATACATGCCACGTAAATACTGATAGGAAATTTAATTAGGAACACACTGAAAGAAACCCCAACAAAATCCACTGACTAATAGATATTTTACAACCAAATATGTGAAAGCACCCAATTTTGCACTTTTTGGCCCTGTTTTAAAAACGGGAGGGACCAAAATAATCAAAACCCACCAAAGCCTTCCTTTTGTGCCAAGAAACACTGTGGTAAAATTTCATAAGGATTGGTCGATTGGAACTTATTGACCAAAAACAAAAGTGTCTACAGACGACGACGACAGTGCCATACCATCATACGACCTCAAATGTTTTGCGGTCGTATCAAAATGTGGAAGTAGTTTGTGTCACATGCCATATGTGTCAAAATCCACAACTTTGGGCCTTTGTCAATATCAACATCTTGGGGCATCTTGTTTGCACCAAGATAAAGATAAAAAAAATCCGAAAGCTTATTGCGCATATACAGACTATATGCAACAATTCTACAACAAAATTAAATCCATAAATCCATAAATGTAGGAGGAGTTTGTGTCACATGCCACATGTGTAAAAATTGACATCATGGGGCCTCTTGTTTGCACCAAGACCAATATCGAAAATCCGAAAGCTTATTGCGCATCTGCACACTATATGCAACAATTCTACAACAAAATTAAATCCCTAAATCCAAAAATGTAGGAGGAGTTTGAGTCACAAGAAAAGTGTGACGGACGGACGGACGGACGGACAGACAGACGGAGGGCATAACATTATCCCCGAACTTTCTTCGAAAGTGCGGGGATAATTAAAAAATATATATGGCTGATATGACTTAAATATCTAGTGAGCTAGATAATATTAAAAATGTGTTGCTCAGTATATATTTTCCGCATGATCTACTTACATTCAAGTTTACGTCCAAGTTCAGATCTCAGTACCTGTACATGGTAGGATGATCTTACCTTGCATGTGTATCCATCTTTGGTGGCAGGTCAGCAGGTCAGCATCCAGGCAAAATTAAGTCACTTTGACCTTTATTTTCCGCATGATCGACTTACATTCAAGTTTACGTCAGAGTTCATATCTCAGTACCTGTACATGGTAGGATCATCTTATCTTGCATGTGCATGCATCTTAAATACACCCTCAGGCTTACATTCAAGATTTTATAACATAACAAAAAGGGAAATAACTCCTTGTGTAAATAGATAAATTTGACGATATTTCTGTATGGATTTTAGTTTAATTTTAGTATAATTTAGAAAGAATACAGTTAGAAACTAGATGTTGTCGGAAACGACAGCTATCCCCGCACTCCCTGTTTGAAACAGAAAACAGTTGTTATACACCCTTGGCATAATTTTTTTCATTATCTTTGAAATCTACCTATTGATAGTCATTATTGTTACTAAAAGAATTCTAGGATATATGGTTGCTAGGTAGAATTCCAAAAAATAAGTGGTCTTTGAGACTTTCAGGAAATTTATGAAAATTGGAACCAAATATTTTTGAAATCCAATTGATGAAAATGTTCATCCTAAACTACAGAAACATTTTAAGTATGGTTGCTAGGTAGAATTCCAAAAAATAAGTGGTCTTTGACACTTTCAGGAAATTTACCAAAATTGGAATCAAATATTTTTGAAATCCAATTGGTGAAAATGTTTGCCCTAATAGAAACAAATCCTAACAGTATGGTTGCTAGGTAGAATTCCAAAAAATAAGTGGTCTTTGAGACTTTCAGGAAATTTACCAAAATTGGAATCAAATATTTTTGGAATTCAATTGGTGAAAATGTTAGTCCTAATTGAAAAAAAATTACTACATGTATGGTTGCTAGGTAGAATTCCAAAAAATAAGTGGTCTTTGATACTTTCAGGATATTTACCAAAATTGGAATCATATTTCAGAATTCTAAGTATTCAAATTTTATTTTTTCCAAACTCTTCTAAAAAAATGAAAGCATATGCTAAAAGTTAGAATATATGAGTCTTTAACATTTTCAGGAAATTTACCAAAGTTGGAACCGGAATCAAAATTCCGAAACTTTATTGCACATCCGCAGACTATATGCAACAATTCTATAACAAAATTAAATCCATAAATCCAAAATTGTAGGAGAAGTTCCACTGACAAGCTCACATGTGTCAAAATCAACATCTTGGGCCTCTTGTTTGCACCAAGACCAATATCAAAAACCTGAAAGCTTATTGCGCATCTGCAGCATATATGCAACAATTCTTTAACAAAATGAAAACACTAAATCCAAAAATGAGAGAGGAGTTCCACTGACAAGCTCACATGTGTCAAAATAGACATCCTGGGGCCTCTTGTTTGCACCAAGACCAATATCAAAATCCGAAAGCTTATTGCGCATCTGCAGCATATATGCAACAATTCTATAACAAAATGAAAACACTAAATCCAACAAGAGGCTCTCAAGAGCCTGTATCGTTCACCTGGCCCTTGATTAAGATAGACATTTTATGTTAAAGCCCATATACATGCATATAATAAAACTATAGTTCCAATATGCCCAATTAGTTTAAGGGGAAAAGACGTCTGTTAGTGTTCCCCATGGGTCCAATGTTAAAATATGTACCCTGCTGGCAGGCATCTTGGATAAAATGGGGAACTTTCCAGGGGTCCACATAAAAACTATTTTGACCAAGTTTGATTCCATTGGCTCAGTAGTTTCAGAGGAGAAGATCTTTGAATGAGTTTTCCCATAGGGTCCAATGTTAAAACTATCTTCCCTGCTGACGTCCATGTTAAATACAGCGCGGACCTGAAAAACAGCGTTTTTGTAAGGGACCACCAAAGGACTATTGTGGCCAAGTTTGGTGCCAATTGGCTTAATAGTTTCAGAGGAGAAGATCTTTGAATGTGTTTTCCCATAGGGTCCAATGTTAAAACTATGTTTCCCGCTGGCAGCCACATAAGTTATCGCAAGGACCTGAAAAACAGCTTTTTGGTAAGGGACTACCCAAAGACTATTGTGGCCAAGTTTGGTGCCAATTGGTTTAATAGTTTCAGAGGAGAAGATCTTTGAATGTGTTTTCCCATAAGGTCCAATGTTAAAACTATGTTCTCCGCTGGCAGCCATCTTGGATATCGCGCGGACCTGAAAAACAGCTTTTTCGTAAGGGACCACCAAAGAACTATTGTGGCCAAGTTTGGTGCCAATTGGCTCAGTAGTTTCAGAGAAGAAGATCTTTGAATGTGTTTTCCCATAGGGTCCAATGTTAAAACTATGTTCCCCGCTGGCGGTCATCTTGGATATTGCGCGGACCTGAAAAACAGCTACTTTGTAAAGGACCACCAAAGGACTATTGTGGCCGAGTTTGGTGCCAATTGGCTAAATTGTTTCAGAGGAGAAGATCTTTGAATGTGTTTTCCCATAGGGTCCAATGTTAAAACTATGTTCCCCACTGGCGGCCATCTTGTATATCGCGCGGACCTGAAAAACAGCTTTTTTGTAAGGGACCACCAAAAGACTATTGTGGCCAAGTTTGGTGCCAATTGGCTTAGTAGTTTCAGAGAAGATCTTTGAATGTGTTTTCCCATAGGGTCCAATGTTAAAACTATATTCCCCGCTGGCGGCCATCTTGGATAATGCGCAGACCTGAAAAACAGCTTTTTTGTAAGAGACCACCAAAGGACTATTGTGGCCAAGTTTGGTGCCAATTGGCTTAATAGTTTCAGAGGAGCAGATCTTTGTAGGGTCCAATGTTAAAACTATGTTCCCCGCTGGCGGCCATCTTGGATATTGCGCGGACCTGAATAACAGCTTTTTTGTAAGGGACCACCAAAGGACTATTGTGGCCAAGTTTGGTGCCAATTGCCTTAATAGTTTCAGAGGAGAAGATCTTTGAATGTGTTTTGAGAAATTCATTTTATAAAATTTGGAATCTGTCACATAATCAGTTAACTTGGTACCAATAATACTGTACGCCTGATAAAATTAGACACATTTGATAGTCAAGGACGTATTTTATTAGGTCAGATTCTTAATCATATCAAGCAGTCTACTGATAGATTTCTCCATAGACTGCAATTTTAGAAAATTATTTTCATTAGAGAACTTTGACTTCTTTTCATGTTTGGTGAAGATCTTGCATTCATGACTGAAAGAGACATGGGTGTAGCATATAAATTCGATCAAACCGGTGATAGTGGCTGTCTTAAACTTGCCGTGAGGTATGAGTGTTTGCTAAATGTTGAATGCCTCATTTTGGCTTCAAAATGAAGAGCAACAAAATCGATACCTTACCATGTTTTTGTAAAGATTTTATCTTTTCATATGTTTATTAGGTGGTTTTCTATAGAAGACGTATCTGCAGAAACAAAAACACCGATTTCATTTGGAAACTTGCAATATCTTAATTTTTTTAAATTTTGTTAAAAACTAACGAGCATCTCCTTCATGCAAGGCTGTCATTAGCTAAGTTTGGTTTTCCATGCAGATCTTATTGGTTATTTGCTCTCTATCAGCTTTTTTTTTTTGAGTTTCATAGAAATATACCGAATTTGGCAGATTTTTGTACAGTTTTCCTCACCGGAAATATCGAGCACATTCAAAACCAATTAGATAATTTAATAAATTATTGGTAGATATGAATTGAACCTCTAATATAAATATTTTGTGGTTCTTGCATGTGCTCTATATTTCCTATATTGAAAAAGTAGTCAAGATTTGTCAAATTTGTCATTTTTCGACAAAATCTTCAATTTGTCCCTTCTTCTACGCTCAAAAACCCAGTAATCTTACATAAATATTTGAGAACTGTTACTGCTGACTGAAAAGCAATACCCACAGAATATGTCTATGAGAAAATTCCGCGAATTCAACCAGATTTATTTTTCAGGCCAAATAAGGCTCTTATCACCCCTACTCCTTTACCATAAGTTCGGTATTATGTTATTTGTTACCACTTTGTGTGGACTGTTAGTCCTCGAGGGTATTCACAAACTCAGTAGTCAGTACCTTGGTGCTGACCCGAAAACCGATTTTATTTGGAAACTTGAAATATTTTTAATTTTTGTAGATTTTGTTGAAAGTTGAGGATTACCTCCCTCATGCAAAGCAATGTCATGAGCTGATTTTTACTTTCCATTTAGATCATATTGGCTAATTGTTTTCCAGCAGTTTTAAGCATGCTTGAGTTTATGGTCTTCCTAATTGTTAGATTAGAGACATTAGTTTTCGAAAAAGCTATATGCAGAAGTTCGGCATTTTGTTATTCGAAAATTATTCGACTCATTGTCGGACTTCTATTCGATACTTGGACAAGATACCTGACATACACGTTAACGACCGCACTTTAGTGCGCTGCAGAATATATTCGTCTTACCTTTCAATACAATCAAACAGATACGAAACATTTAAGCTAAAATACCAGAACTTAGAGAAAGAGTCTCCGTAGAACTGAGAAAAATTCGATGCTCTATAATCACAACGACAGAAGAATACCGAAATAACAAGGGAAGTAATAATTTCATCAAAGTCAAGAGACATGGCAGAACGAGAACACAGAAAAACAAAGACACAACAAGGACATAAGACAACCACAAGACACGGAAATAAAAAGACGACATTCAGAGCTATATATAAGGCACTTTTAGTGTAAACTCCCATAAAAAACGGCAGAAACGTCAGATGCTTCAGAAAGGTAAGCATGTCCTGCTCCACTAGCAGCACCCGTCACACTATCAGCGAGCCAATCCAGGTTTAAGTCAACACCGATTATGTCAATTCCATGAAAATATGATATTGAGCTGCAAATGTGCGTTTACCTTTGGGACAAAGACACGTCATACCTTTCAATGATGTCATGGTGACGACCATACAATTTTTGGAGGTATGAAAGAAACAAAGTCTGAACAAATCTTTGACTCAGCAGCTTTTAAGACAGTAATTTTGCTCTATTGAAAAAAATCACTGGATAAAGTATAAGCTCGACAGGTACGGTTCATTTGTGAAATGTACACTCCGTAGGACGGAGAAGTAGGTATATTGCTGCTAAGAAAGGGAAAGTTAAAATCATCACGTTTGTCATATAGCTTTAATTTCAAACGTCCATCTTTGTCAATATATATCAAAAGATCTAAAGAGCTGAAGTAGGTGTATCAGTAGTCTCTTTAATTTCAAGCCCATCTTACTGTCGATTACAATCAAAACAGAATTTAAAACATCTTGACTGAATTCGAGATATTCTGTAATGAAACAGCACAGAACACCATTGGCCCAAGAAAAAAAGCATGAGTGGATAAGTGCTAGAATCTAGAAACTTAATTTGCAGCTGAGAGAAAAAAAAACGAGAAAGATGGAACAAGATCGAACAGATTGAAGGAAAACTTAGACAGAGATATTGAAAAGATTGTGAAAAAGGACAAGGAAACAGTGGTTTGATAACATCGCAATTTAAGCTGAAACAGCAGCCATCAATGTCAAGGCGACAGAAATCTATAACATTACAACACTTTGAAAGATAAATCAAAAGAAGTCGAGCGCATAGAAGATAAAAATGATGTTCTTTTGAGAACATAAGACAAAGTAAAATTAAGATGGCAAAAACATTTCAATGAAGTTTCGAACAGACCCAAATCAATAGAACCATTAGAGATAGAACTCGACAATCAGATATTTTACAAATCATCACATGACATCTTACATTAGAAATAATAATACCCATTATCAAAGAACTTCAAAAGGACTTTGCTATGTTTTGACTCATGTTTTCTTCATATCATTAATTCGATTATGAGAAACTCTACAACTTAAACTTACACAGAAATTCAATGGAATTTATCAACAAAGTTAGACGATATGGACTTTGCTGATGTCATTGCTCTACTCTCCAGCACCAAAGGCCAACTATAAAATGCTGGTCCGAAAACCGATTTTATCTGAAAAGTTTCAATACCTAAATTAAAAAAAATATGTTTAAACCTCTTGTATAGCTCTGTCCTTAGCTGATTGTGGCTTTCCGTTTTAGATCGTTTTGGTTATTTGTTCTCTATCTGATCTAGGCCTACCTTTTTAGAACCTATTGGTAATTTGTTCTCTATCAGTTTTTATTTTTATTTTATTTGCACTGATGAGACATAAGTTGTCGAAATGTGCATATGCAGAAACTAAATTCACAACAACTTCGGTATTCTGTTATTCACAATTCCCAGCCAATACCATAAGAAATGGATGACGTAAAATTCACATTTCTTGGAGCTATAACTTCAGGAGGGACTAACGAAGCCATAAGTAAAAACAGTAGGCCTCGCACGATCAAATTACAACAAATAAATCGATCTAAAATAGGGATATGTTACTTCGCTTATTCAGGTCAAATGTTTTAATAATTTGTAACAATGTTTAGTTATTTCCCTAAAGCCAACAGCAATTTATCCAATGTTCTGTATTTAGTAACGACAGCAAGGTTGTTTGTTGCTTGAATACATTTAACCATATTATATTCCAGGCCAAGTTTGGTTAAAATGTACTTGGTAGCTACAGACGAGAATATTTTTGGGAAAAAAATCGGCGAAGGAACGGGCGGATAATGGAAGCTAAGTGATGGCAATAAGCTTACATGAATGACTCAGATGAGCTTAAAGGGGGAACCCAAAAAATGTGTAGGAGAACAGTTGAAGAAAAAAGGAAACCATTGGATTTCAGACATGGTCAGAGGCAGCAAAACAAGCAGCAGAAAGAGATCGTCGCAGAGGACTTGTGAAGGGCCTGATTCACTAACAAACAGACAGAAATAAGTCAAGTCAGTCACCTTAACGAAACTGATGGCATTCTCCGTTTTCGCAGAGATCACACTGCCAATGTCTTTGTGATTGTTCAGTTTGTTTATTATTTGTTCAACGCTACATAATTTTATTGTACGAGTGTTTTTTCGTAATCTCTGTGCCACAATATTATTCATGTACGATTTCCTGAATTTATTCTTGGATTAATTTCATCAAGGACGTATGAGGAAATGCGTATATGTAGTCCTTGATTTCATTTACGGAATTCGTGAAAGCAAAATGTAAAATAGAAAGGCAAGGAAATGGGAAGTCGATAGTATTTCATAGAACTACGTATTTTTGTGGGTCGAAATGGTCATTCGTAGATGGAAGAAATTTAGGGTTTTGTTGTTTTCCTTTCATAAGCGAATGTTTATTTCCACTTATACATGCAGTTATACATTAGCTACCAGCCTTAAAGATTGCTGAAAATAAACGAAAAAAAAATAATCTGTCAGTACAAAGAACTTGTGTAATACAGACCGTTATTCTTCCTCCGTGAATCCGGTTGACAAGAAATATATAAGGTTTTGTTTCTCTTTGTGTCTGTGCTTGTTGAAGAATGCTTGGTAACCCTTTTTCTAGCCTTTTTATCAGGAACTTTAAAAGTAAATGGTATTGTACATGAATTTTCGACAATTTATAACTCGTTAATAAAATAAACAAGCAGAATGAGGAAAATCAACATTGTGTGAGACAAACAAAACGCATAAACAGACAAAGCAGTGAATATTAAAAAAAAAAACAAAAAAACATTTGATCATTATCTTGAACATAATTAAACACGTTCATTTTCTGTTCATCACCTTCAATATGGCTGAGAAACAAAATATACATAGGGATTATTTATTCGAGCTAAAAATGAAAAACTTGTTCTGTAATAAATATTAATAACATATATTCAGTTCAATTTAAGACCAATGGTCAATAATGTGCTAGTCATAGTCCCTGGTTATGTGCATGTACGTGTAGTTTTTTCTTTAATACATTTTCGGTATTGTTCATTAAAAGCTCTGTTGTGATTAGTCGTCAGACGTTACACCGACAGGATGGACAGTCATCAGGACCAAGGACATATCCCGACTCGGAACAATCCAGATTACAAATGAGCTCTGGACAACCTCCGTTCGGTCCATCTGGTTTTGGAGCTGAAAAATTAAAAACTAGATTCAATATCTCTCTGAAACTTACACAAATGTCATACATAGTCTACTTTGTGTGTACTTTTTTAGTTAGATTCCTTATAATAATTTACAGAAACATCGGTGTTTTGTCATTTACATATAAACTGTCGTTTTGAATCCTCCATATGATATGCTGTTTTCAAAATAGTTTTCTAAAGAAGATATTGTCTTAAACAAAAAGTTTATAAAAATGCATTTGTAAGCTGTAATAAACATGCATTTTGGTCATTGTAGGTGTTACTGGTTTCCTTTGTTTGTAATGTAATTGTAAGCGAAGTTAATCATTTGGAGATATGCTTTCTCCAACAGGAACATTCTACATGTGAAATATTGAAAAAGGAAATTTATCCAGTAATGCTTATCATTCTTGATGTATGGAGGCGAAAATTTACCTGTTTTTATTTTCTTACATTAATATAGAGAAGATAACAGGAAACACTTATAATGGTCGAACATTACGATCACATAATCTACCACGGAACTGCAAAAAAATAATAAAAAGACAAAATACAAACGTGGACAACGATAAGAACTCGGGATAGCCGGGCTTCGTACCGGCACTGTTAGGGTTAAACCGGTTTATGGGTACCTAAAGATCCCCTTTGTCTGTCCCGTTTCCCTAAAGTATAATAAACATACAAATAAAAGCTTATCACGTTTTTACTTTCCAACTGTTAACTTCAGATTTTTAGTAGTAATACACCTACATCTCCAGCGTATTTATTCCCGTTTCACAGCTACTGTCTTCCATGTAATTTGTACGTAGATTTCATCAACTGGGCGAAATTATTATGTCAAATGATACTTAGCCGTATTAGGATAATGGTCAATCCCATTTATATGTCAGTATTTTTATATTGTCATCACGATTTGTCTTTATCACATATGAAGATGGACATCACTCAATAGATTCCGAGTTATAACTGGATTGAAACATATCGAATTTGGCATTACACCGGAACTTTTCACATACCGTGTGAAGGGTGTCACTTGTGAAGCATGTTTACCCTTCCTAAGGACCTGATTACACTGTTATTTTTCAGGGTTTCACACTGGGGGTGCCTTTTTTTGTGGCGTTTTTGTATTATGTTCTGTTTGGTTTTTTTTTCGTCATTTACGTTCTAGGTACTTATGTGATCTTTGTATTGCTATGTATTCTGGATTTATGATTTTTTGTTATTGTTTCGGTATTCATTTGGAAATTTATTAATTCAGTGAAATCAATGTGTCCAAAATCTTATCAGTCTGTATATGATTGTAAAAGCATTAGAACATTTTCATCAAAAATTTGACAATTAGTTTCAATACTACGTACTGAGAAAATGTCCTTGGAAATTATCAGTTTTTGATGATGTGTGCACTGTGCCACTTTGTAGATATTCACGATTCTGAGATTCAGTTGTTGAGCCGGATGGATAATTACGAGATTCTGATGGATGCTCACGATTTGGTAATATTGAGCTTTTAAATGGATATTCACGATCTGGCATCGTCGTACTAGTAGATGGATATTCACGATTTGCCATCATCTTACTTGCCAATGGGTATTCTCGATTTGGTAAAATCTTAGTTGTGGATGGATATTCACGATCTACCATCACCGTACTTTTCGATGGGTATTCTTGATTTGTTAACGTGGTACTTGAAAGTGGATACTCTCTGTTTGGTTGTTGTGTTTTTGATGGTGCTGTCATATCCACCACTGAAGCAGTGGTACTGGTAGCTGTCGTGGTAGAAGGCTTTATAGTTGACAGGATTGATGTAAAAGAATTCTTGGATGTCAGAGTCGTTTTTGAAGTATCGGTATTTCCTTTGATGGATGATGCTGTGGTGGTACTCTTGTCTTGTTTTACAGTGTGTACAGTTGCCATAGCAGCTAAATTAAAAGAAAAACACGTATTTTAATGTATAAGTTACGACATATCCTTAGACAACTAATCATCGAAATATTTTTCTTCAGTATGAATAATTAGTAAAATTACTGACCTGAGCTTTTAAAATAATGTAGATATCATTTAAAGTAACTGTGTCTTTCTGTAAGGAGGCTTATACCAGAGAGTGTGCTCACAAATCTCACTTTATTAACATCAATAGTTAAACGTTAAACTCCACCCACTTTTCCCATATCTGACAGCAATACAATTTTCATACTGTGTTCACTTCACAAAACATTTATAGATACAACTTGTTGCCATGTGTAGAATGCACATTTTATGGTATTAGCGCAGATGCTTGAAGATGTATGAATGAGAAATTTTCAACACAAATATTTGTTTTGTTTAACTTGCTCTCTTTCTTATTAGTTATACTTTGCAGTTGTTCATTGAACGATTGAGTATTTACAAAATTGTCTTCTGTTAATAATACTCACGATACTGACAAACATAAGAAAATTTATTAGGCCAAAGGTGACACTCTCTGTCATGCCAGAGTCCATGGTCTCCCATCTGTATTTGCACACAATCCTGTGTAAGATGTAGTACACTATATCCTTGGTGTACAGCCCAGTGACTATATTCCAAAGGTGTTCCTGAAAAGAAAAGACTTATGCAAAATGGGACTAATTTATGCACAACAGTATACTAGTATATCCAAATCCCAATAAAATCATTATTTTTAGCAAATAAATAATAGAATACAGTTAGAGAAAAAGCAACCCACTTCGAAATAAGTACTTGATAGTTATACTCTCGGATACTCGACTGCGTTGAAGGTGTTGAAACACATTTATTGTATGTCAAAAAAATCTCATATGACCTTATATCTAATACTTTTTACCGGAATATTGAATTTAGCAAAA
>MJUU01040843.1:56649-68581 GCA_002080025.1 Modiolus philippinarum
AAGGACAAAACAAACAGATACAACAAGGACAAAACAAACAGATACAATAAGGACAAAACAAACAGATACAATAAAGACAAAACAAACAGATACAATAAGGACAAAACAAACAGATACAACAAGGACAAAAAAAACAGTAACAACAAGGACACAACAAACAGCTACGATAAGGACAAAACAAACAGCTACAATAAGGACAAAACAAACAGATACAACAAGGACAGAAGAAACAGATACAACAAGGAAAAACAAACAGATACAATAAGGACAAAACAAACAGATACAACAAGGACAAAACAAACAGTTACAACAAGGACACAACAAACAGCTGCAATAAGGACAAAACAAACAGATACAATAAGGACAAAACAAACAGAGACAACAAGGACAGAAGAAAGAGATGCAACAAGGACAAAACAAACAGATACAACAAGGACAAAACAAACAGATACAACAAGGACAAAACAAACAGTTACAACAAGGACACAACAAACAGCTACAATAAGGACAAAACAAACAGATACAATAAAGACAAAACAAACAGATACAACAAGGACAGAAGAAACAGATACAACAAGGACAAAACAAGCAGATACAACAAGGACAAAACAAACAGATGCAACAAGGACAAAACAAACAGATACAACAAGGACAAAACAAACAGATACAATAAGTACAAAACAAACAGATACAACAAGGACACAACAAACAGATACAATAAGGACAAAACAAACAGTTACAACAAGGACACAACAAACAGCTACAATAAGGACAAAACAAACAGATACAACAAGGACAAAACAAACAGATACAATAAGGACAAAACAAACAGATACAACAAGGACAGAAGAAACAGATACAATAAGGACAAAACAAACAGATACAACAAGGACAGAAGAAACAGATACAACAGGGACAAAACAACAGATACATTAGGAAAAAAAACAAACAGAAACACAAATCCAGAAGTAAAAATAATCATCAGAAAATCAAGACAATGGCAATATGCACTGAACATTTTGTGAAAGTTTCATTAAATTTCACCAAGTGGTCTAGGAGGAATCATCGCCACTAAGTGTGTACCTCTATGGCGGACGGAATAACAAACGGACGGGCACTCGAAGTGACGCCATGATCACTATATTCCGCCCGCTAAAGTGAGGATTAATAAGATACAACAAACAAACAGATAACATAAGGACAAAACAACCAGATATAACAATGACCAAACAAAATTATATTTTTTTTTATATTTATGGTACGTCCTTTGCTACGTTAAATCCATATTTCACTTGCATTAGAAATAAAAATATGAATTATATTAGTACAAGCTGTTCACAATTAAATAAAAATTATTCCAGTTATTAACCTTGAAGAATAACATTAAACGTCCGTGATATATAAATATTCATTGATCACTTGCAAAACAAAGGCAGAACAAAAATATTGTTTTAAGATTATTTCTGTATTATATTTTCTGTGAAACACAAAAGGAATGCAGATCAAAATCGACAGAGATAAGGAAAGAATACTTAAAATCAATGAACCTTAGGGAAATCGTCTTTCCATACTCGCATAAGTTAATATGGACAAAAAATATACAAGTATGTAGATTTTAAGTTTTTGATTAGTTGTAATGCATTTTTGTTCCGGTCAACAAAATTTCCATAGGAACAAATACTGTAGACTTTGTTATATTATTTCTTTCTTTGCAACAAATATAAAGTGTCATTTATTTCATTAGAAACAAATACTATAATAGTTGTTTTAATGAAAAAGAAAGAAAATGGGGTAAGTGTCAAGGAGACAACATCCCATGGTATTCTGTGAAGTTTTGTCCAATGGAACAAAATCATGGGAAGGAACATTATATTCTGTAACATGGTAAGTATAGAAAACTTTAATTGTAGAATTTACCCCCCATCCCCCGCCAAAACAAACCAAAAAAAAAATAATAATAAATAAAACATAGAGAAATGACAGGAATAATATTGTTTTTTTTTTTTTTTTTTTTATCTGAGAGCCCTTTTACCAGGTATCAGTTGTCAAATTTTACTATATTAACTCTGTATTCCCCTAACCTTCAAATGAAAAACAGGTTGTTGCCCGTCTTATGTAAGATGTACTATACAGGTATTTTGAATTTCCGGAAACGAAATCTTTTACGCCTAAACAAATCCCCCAAAATGATGCAAAATATTTCGAAAATGGAAAATTTGCTCGAAAATAATATTTCCATGGAGACCAAGATCGGTTATCCTATATTTTGCTTGCCATTTTTGACAAGACAAGCGTGATGATTTTAACTTCCGAATCGCGAACTTTCCCTTTCGTAGCAGCAACATACCTACCTCTCCAGCCTATGGAGTGTACATTTTACAGTTAATTCGTTACTGTCGAGCAAACAGTAATTTTTTAACAGAGCAAAACACTGTCCCAAAAGCTGCTTAGTCATGGATTTGTTCGCCTATGTTCATTTCATCCCTCAGGAAATTCTATTGCCGTTGAAAGATATGACGAGTCAGTGTCCCAAATGAAAGCGGACATTTTCAGCTATATTCACGTCTTCCCGGATTTGACTTCACCGATTTTGACCTTTTCCTAGATTGTGTCACTTATAGTGTGACGGGTGCAGAGCAGGACATGCTTACCCTTCCGGAGTAAACAATGTCACTCTCAGTTTCTTGGGAGTTCACACTGTGAGTGCCTTGGTTTTGAATGTAATGTTTTTGTGTCTTTGCTTTGTGGCTGTCTGACGTCGTTGTTTCAATGTTCTTGTTTTTGCCACGTCTTTGGACTTCGATTTTTGTAAATACTAGTCGTTTGTTCCTTCGGTTTTCTACTGACGTTGTTTTGTCACCAGTGCATTTTGAGTACCTCATTCTGAGTGAATTACCTACGAACTACATTACTGTAGTAGAATTACGATTTAAACATAAGAAGTAAGAGTTATTGCTGTTTGTGGTGAGAGTGGGAAGAAAATCCAATTACTGCAAAAAGCCATATCATTTCAAATAAAGGACATGGACTAGATAGAAAATACTTTCAGAAATACATCACAGGCAATGGCAACTGCCGAAGATTGCACGTTCGATGACCTTCTGAGGGGAAAGTCCGGACTTTCGGCCGAGCATGCGCGCTGTTCAGACTTTGAACAAGAGAACTTCGGGTCCTATGTTGATTTATGACATCATTTAGGTCAATAACTAAATACCGAAGTTACTGTAAATTCAGTTTCTGCATATGCGCATTTCGACAATTTATGTATTTTCAGTGCAGATAAAATCTAAACATTTGGAAGACCATAAAGTCAAAAATGTAAAAAAATGATAGAGAACAGATTCTTAATATGATCTAAATGTAAAGCCAAAATCAGCTAAGGATTATGGCAGAAAACTGCACTGACTTTACAAGTGCTACATCTCTAAATCCTGCGGTGCATTTGAGATCACGGAATCCATTTTTTTTTATCACTTCTGATTTTCGCCTCCATCTCCTTAAATCCGACCAAAACAGGTACTTATCGACTACTAATATCATCCAAATATTTGAGACAAATATTAGACTGCAGTCGAGCTAGAACAGTATATCTCTCAATCGTTCTAACATTGCCGGTCAATTTTAGCCCAAACACCATGACTTGCATTCGTACGATCAAGATCTTGTTGCAAACGCTGTCTTGTGTCCTTTTACATCGAGGGTTAAAAACCAGGAAAACCCCAAAAAATTTTAAAGAAGTCCCCGAACAGTGATTGAGTGTAAGCACCATTTATTTGCATCGCGTTTAGAAATAAATCTCATAGTGTTGTATCTCTTTATAGCTAAGGTAACGGGGATGACCATGGACAAGATAATCAGACTATAAGGTTCTTGTCACGCATTTTCTAATTTCTATCCAACCCTCTATCAGCTTTAAAACATCTTTCGATTTCTGAATTTATTAGCACTGAAGAGACATAGTTATATAGTCATATGCAGAAAATAAAACAGTGATTGAGTGTAAGCACCATTCTAATTTCTAATTTCTAATTTCTACCATTCTAATTTCTAATTTCTATCCAACCCTCTATCAGGTGTAAAACATCCTTCAATTTCTTAATTTATCTGCACTGAAGAGACATAGTTATATAGTCATATGCAGAAAATAAAATTGCGGCAACTTCGGTACTTTGTTATTTAACCAGTGAACCAGGAACACCCAGGGTGCCTGCCTGACTGGCTTTGAACAGCCTTTATTGATTTGGTTTTTCCACACAAATTTTTTTTTCCATAGTCTGAATCTGAAGATGCAATTAGTGATTCGTAATCTTCACATTATTATGCTTTTGTCAGATATATTCCTGGTATAATTAGAAAGATTTCTAGAATCGTTCGAAAAGAATGTTCGGGATATTGATTTTCATTGGCTTCTGTTTCATCTTAAATAGGTATCACCAGTGCTATCGTCCAGAATATGTTTTTGGTTCATTTGATGTTGATAGATTGATTATTCCGCGATAAGACAACTTCCTGTTTTAGTGAAATATAGTAAACCCGATGTTGTATTAGAAAGAGTTTTAGTCTTCTACCATCATATCTGAGAATGACAGGCACTTCGCCCCCTAAATATTTTTTTTTTTTTGCAAAAATACGATTTCGCCTCTTTGAGTCAGTGATACAGTTTTTTTATACCATCGAAATCAAAAAGACTCCTTAAAAATGAATTTTATAACCGATGAGTTTGTTTAGCCGTAACTTCTGTTATGTGTAGGAAAAGTTTATGCTAGTCATTCCATCAACTATTATTTTTGTACAATAGTTTCTAACAGGGCGTTTTTTGCGTCAAATTTCACAAGAAATTGACGTTGGCCAAACATTGTAGGTTTTCACTATTTGTAGAAAATGTTTATAATGTACTTCTTCAAGTGAATTCCGCTCAAACCGCTGCTAGTGGCTATGAGGAACGAGTGTTGCTGTTTGTTGAAGGACTCATGGTGACTTCAAGATGAAGAACAAAAATGAAAGAGTTGTTCTATTTGCTTAATATAACCATGTATTTATAGATATTTTGTCCCATGTACATTTACTCCATTTCCCGTTATTGATGCATTGCAATTTACACTAACACAAAACGTTTTTTTCCTTTGGTATTTTCTTGTGAAGCTTTTAAGAGTTAATTAGATTATACCTGTATCAACAAGAAACTGTTTATGTTCAGTTATAAATATCTATATTTGTATACATTCCTGCATCATAATCAGCACTAGACCTACCAATGTTTCCTCCGTTAATGTGTTTTGGCAGACTTTCATTGGCACTAATCGGTCTCACACGGCGGTCATCTCCCCCCCCCCTCATGGCGTCTTGATATTTTCAAATTTTGATAGGACATTCTCGTTTCGATTATTATGTTCGTTTCCATATTGAGACTGGCTTAACTCAAGGCATTGTCTAAAATTATTGCTTTGATATATTTGTAGTCAAGACCTTCCGCTTTTATGTTGATTATCATCCTTCTGTGGTAATGATAATTTTATTACGCGTCTCCACAATTTATTTTTCATAATCATCGAAATGTATCATATTCAGAACGAGTGGGTCCTTGTCCATTGACTTTCAGCCCTGTGTGTTTCCAATGCAACAACTAGTCTTGTGAAGCCATTTATCATTTCTGGTAATTCAAACATCATAATCTGAAAAATAAGTCTATAGGGTTAGAAAATGACAATAACCAGTCAGTAACCTAACATATTTTTCAAAACATATGCCTCACTGATCGTGTGACGGGTGCTGTATACAGGGCAGTACATGCTTACCCTTTCGGAGCACCTGATGTCACTCTTGTTTATTGAGAGTTCACACTGTTAGTGCTTTAGTTGTTTGTGTTGTATATGTAGTGGTTGTGTGTTTTGTGGGCATGTAGTGTTTTTGGTCTTCCGTCTTCTGGTATTCTTGCGTTTGCCTTGTCTCTTGACTTTGATTTATGTAATCGTGTGCTTTGTTCCTTCGGTATTCTACTGCCGTTCTTCTATAAAATGTTATTGGGTCCCTCCAGAACTATTGGATAAGCCGAATAAACTAATTTCCGTTCCTGTTGTCATCGGACGCGTCTCCTCTATTAATTTCTTCACTCCTGGTCATCGAAATTTGTGGTGTGGTATTATAATTCTCTTTCATATTCATAACGAGTGGCTCTCGGTTTTATTTTTCTAGTGCAACAACTAGTCTTGTTATGCCATTTAACATTTCTGGTCTTTATTTCTGGTCAATGGTAAAAAATAAGTCAATTGAAAGTAGTCAATTGCTTCTCGCATATCCTCAAGAATGATTGGGTGAGCGAAATAAACTAATTTCCGTTCCTGAAGTCTTCGGTCAGTAATACTCTCGTTAGCTCTCCGTTGTTTTTAAGTCAGTTGAACTCTCTATAGCTCAGTCTGATTAGGCAGTGCAAAACGTTGGCTCTCCGTCGTTTTTAAGTCAGTTGAACTCTCTATAGGTCAGTCAGATTAGGCAGTGCAAAACGTTCTTCCTTTGTATATGCAAGATATTAATATTCTTTTTGCTTTGCAACAGGTAACTTAATGGCTGTCCCCATAAAGCTATCAACAAAACAAAGCTTTTCATCCCTTATCAATAAATTAATTCCTGCACATGTTTCTATGGCGCCCTATCGAAGATTCATTGTTCGTTGACTGTTTTTACATAACAGGTGTCTTTCTGCCTTTTTGTTTTCCCTGTGCTTTTCGCTTCATTTTACTGCATGTTGTTGATTTCGACTGTTTTTTATGTGCAGTGTTACGCTTAAGAGAACAGTGCCCCTTCCATTCGTGATATTCTGCGGCTATTTTTGATTTCCTATTGGAAAGGCTAATAAATATATACTATTAGTAATTTGTTTTGCGAGTATGGAATTCTCAGCTTGTATTGCATCGAGTGCGAAGCACCAGATGCAATACGAGCTGAGAAATCCATCCGAGCAAAACAAGTTACTAATAGTATTTTTATCGCTAATTTTGTTATTGATATATACCAGATATATGTTTCTTTTTCTATTGAAATATTTTTTAGGTTAAACTTTTAGTTAAATGTGACGCTTTTTTGATAGGATTATTTTTTTTCATGAAACGTCACCCGACGTCATATTAATACGCTATTGCTAACGTTCCATAGAGATTGACGATAATATGTTCATATCAGCGCAGTGCAGTGATAATAGAATTATCGTTGCTCCGGAACAATTGAAAATCAAGCAAATTAGCGATAATTAATCGTATCGAATATTTTTGAGTTCGACAAAGTGAGTGAGTTGCTCTTCTACTGCACTGAAGAGACAAAAGTTATCGAAATGGCCATATGTAGAAACTAAATTCACAGTAACTTCGGTGTATTGTTATTCTATTTACATTGACACATTCAAGTAGACGACGCAACCGCAGCTCCACTAATTGTTAAAATCTATAAAAATCATTGTTTCATTTAGTCTTGATTTTTCACCAAAAAAATATATAACTCGCCTCTTTGGGTGTTTTATTTTCAAGACACCCTCCTTGTAAAATCAAAACAAGTGTCCGTCGAAGGAACGTCAGTCTTTGATTTTCATTGTCGTAGGGTTTTGCCTTCAGAAATCTCCAACTAACACAAAATTTCAAAGTGTTGTCTTTCTTTATAGCTAGGATAACGGAGATTACAATGGACTAGATGCCGGATTAGACTATAAAGTTCTTTTAAAGCATTTCCTTGATCTCTATTAATTATTTAACTACGTGTAGTGTGCTGGGAATATCAAGGATGGCTTCATGACTGACTCTGCACAGCCTTTAGTGATTCGGTTTTTCGCCAATAGTCTGAATCTTAAGATATAATTAGTGATATAATTAGTGATTCGTATTCTTCAAAAAATTGTCTTCCTGGTAGAATATTTAGCTTTTGTCAGGTATATGATATATATTTAGAGCTATTTCTAGAATCGTTCGAAGAGAATTAGCGGGAAACTGACTTTTATTGGTTTCAGTTTCATCTGGAATAGGTACCACTTGTGCTATCGTCCATAATATATGATTGTAGTTCATATAATGTTGTTGGATTTATAATTCGCAAGAAAACTTTTCCGTTTTGTATTGGCTTCTAACACCAGATCTGAGAGCCTCCTTGTTACTTTGCCGAAAATAATGATCTATGGTTTCTTGTAGGCAGTGATACAGTTTCTGATTTAACATCGAAAACAAAAAGACTCCTTCGAACATTAATTTTATTTAATAACCGATGAGTTGCAATATAATTTTGTTTAGTCGATTATGTGATCGAAGAAAGCTAAAAGCCAGTGGTTCCACCAACTAAATATTTATCACAGCATTGTTTCAAACAGGATACCCGGCACCTGAATAGGTTTTCAGGGGCTTTGGCTACAGAGCTGCCGGGCGCGTCCCCAGGTGGTGGATAGGGGAATGCCCTGTCTTTGCGGGGTAGTCAGGTCATAATACGGAAAGCCTGACCGCGAACCATTGTAGCCAAACTGTGTGGAGAAACGCCACGCTCCATGCAGTATAAAGACCCCTTCTATATTTCTCTAAAGAGAGCAGACGCACTGGGTGTCGTATAGAAGGCTAAATTTCCTGCCCCTACCCATTTCTCCCCTTTTCCAGTGGCAATCAAAAGTCGTTGCCCCGGTTATCCCTTCCACCTTTATTTCATTCTTCTTTTACTTACAATTTTTTTTGAATTGATTAACTTGTTCTCGTCCTGATATAGCTGAAATATTGCTCATTGGACGTTAAACTCTAACTAATCAATCAATCAATCAATCAATCAAACAGGATATCTTTTGTGTCAAGTTGTTCAGAAATATTTGAAAAGATTGTCCATGTATTAACTAGAAACTCTGCTGTTCAACTATAGATATCTATATTTGCATGCATCCCTGCCTCATAAAAGGCAAAGGACCTACTAAATTTTCCGCGGTTAATGTGTTTTTGTAGACTTTCATTCCGCTAAGTGGCTTCACAGTCAGTCCCAAAGGTGTATCAATAGTTTTTAATTTTTGACGGGGCAATCTCGTTCCCCATAATAATGTTCATTTTCGATTTTGAGACTGTCAGAACACAAGGCATCGTCTTAAATTATTGCTTTGATAGTCGTGCTCAAGACCTTTCGTTTTTAATTTGATAAACTGAATAATGCAGTAATGGCAATTTTTTCCGCATCTCCACTATTAATTCCTTCAACTCTTGGCCATCCAAATTTTTGTAATGCAACAAATTCTCTTTCACGTTCAAAACGAGTGGCTCCCTGTCCTTTGAATCTCAGTCTTATGTGCTTCTTATACAAAAGCTAATCTTATTAAGCCATTTAACATTTCTGGGCACTGAAAAAGTCAATAAATGTTGTTTGGCCACTGTTGTATGTATATCCTCCAGAACGATTGGGTTAGCCGAAACAAATGAATCTCCATCCCGACTGTCCTCGATCAGATATACTGTCGTTTGCTGTCCGTCGTTTTTCAGTCAGTTGAACTCTATATACCTCAGTCTGATTAAGAAGTGCACGTAAAGTGTTCTTCCACTGTATTAATAAGACATTCATATTCTTGCTACTTTGCAACAGGTAAATTTCGAGTAAGATCTTGTGGCTGTCCGCATAAAGCTACAGCTAAAAAGCATTTTTAAATTTCTATTCGAGCACATGCTTCTGAGGGACCATTCAGTAGATTAATCGTTCGTTGATGGTTTCAATATCTATAGGTGTTAGTTTGCTAATTTGTTTTCCTTAAGCTTTTTGTCTCATCTGACTGCGTTTTGTTGATTTCGACTGTTTTGTTATGTGCAGTGTTACTTTTTATAGAACTAACACTACCCCCTCCCAATCTCGATATTCTTTGGCTATTCGTTCTGATGAATCATTTGACCTTGTCAAATTGAGTGAAACTGCTCTTCTCGTGTTCTAAAGAAACTGACAGAGAAGTTGGAGAAAATGATTATTTCACTTAGTCTTGATTTTTGCGCAAATAATATCAAACTCTCCCTTTTGGATGTTTTATTCTATAGACAAACTCTTTGTACAATTAAAACAAGTTTCCTTCAATGGGCTCTGTAACGTATATGAACATGAAAGACAAATCGGAAATTCATGTTATGTAAAATGTATAAGTTATTAATATCAAATAAAGTCGTTTTCCTCAAAACATTAAGAGAAAATATTTTTATACATATATATTTATATGCCTGTAACATTTGTTCTGCATGTTCTTTATTAAGTTTTTCAAAACAACACTATAAAAATACATTATTCCATTAAATTGTAATGATAAAATTAAAATACTGAATATTTGACATTAAAAACACCTTACATCTCACTAATGTAAAATAAATGACAAATTAAGTCTTCAATGATATTGGCAAATACATAAATACAAAAACTGATTCAGTTTACAATTCTTTGCTTTTTATTATCTTTTATTTTAAAGACCAGGAATGTGTTGAAAAAAAATTACCTGAAAATTAAATCCCAACAAATATGAACAAAATTCATTAACAATGCAATTAGTCTTTTAATTATGAATTGAAAATTTTCAAAACTTCAAATTTAATGCCATATAAATGCATCATACACTTTAAACAAAATAAGACAGCTAGCGTTGGGTGAATTTAATTTCGGTTTTAATCTAAGTGACAAATGCTTTAAATTTTAAATGTTTAAATCATAGTCTAAACATTAGAAACTGATAAATAGTTTCAACGAACAAAACAAACAATCATTCGTATTTACATGAATATTGGCTTCTTACGGAATGCTTTGGTGTACAATTATTCCTTAAATCATGTACATGTACATGTACTACGAATCTCAGTTTATGACCAACATCAGCAAAGACCCATCTAAACAGCATTTAATTGAAAAGTTAACAACACATTCCGATATTTGGATGATATTTTAACTTTAAATAATGACGACTTCAGTACGTATTATAAGGACATCTACCCTAAAGAACTTAACTTACTTTGAATAAAGCCAATTCTGAAAATATAATGTCTTACTTTTTCATTTTTGTTCATATTTGTTATCATTGTTTAAATGTATTATTTAAATGTCTTTGCTATAACCCTAATGGGTTAAATAGTTTTCAATAAAGTTAAAGATAATCATCATTGTCCGTCCGTAGGCATCAATTTTGATATAACGAATGGTTAATTAGATACTAAAATTTATGATAAAAGGGGCGATTTTTCTTTTCCCATAGTTAATTATCCATTTCTGGATGGCGATGTTCCATTAGCGCCATCATATGGTGCTTGTTAGATTTGCTCGAGTAGGTAATAACGTTTGCGATTTATTTAATGAACGGAACCTTTTCATAACTGAAAAACTATAACATCAGGGTTTTCGTTATCACAAACTAGTTAAAACCTTTACTAAATTTTATCATCGATATAAAGACTTAGTTCATAAATACAATGCAACCTGTAAACATCTAATCAAGGCTGGTATTTCACATCCCTTATTTTACGGTAATGTTTTACATAAGAGTAAAAAATACTTAAACTCGCCTAATCTTTAAATCGTCTAATTCATAAGGGTTATAATTACGGTATTGTCGTCAAGTCATTACGTATGGCCTTCTTTGGTATTAACATTGATTTTTTGATAGGGTCTTTGCATTTTAACTAAACACATTCTAAATTTCTTAAATCTGTATTGCATGGCCACGGGTTATGTATTCCGGTATATGCATGAAATCATTATGCTAAACTCCTCACAGGAAGGGATCTTGGTGGAAGCTGTATACTGAGGGTACATAACTTACTTTGTCAGTCGGTAATATGTCTGGGGCTGGTATGTCAGTTAACTGCTAGTAGTATCCTGTGATTTCATGTTTATGTCCGTATATTTAGTTCTTTCAGTTTCATTTTTCACAATTGACTCAGTCCTGTTGCCAACTGAATTTTACTGTTGTTACGAT
>MJUU01040846.1:0-47239 GCA_002080025.1 Modiolus philippinarum
ATGTTCAAGTTCCCGGTTAATATATGTCCGCACGGGTCATAGCGATATAGTGATGTGGAACAATCTCAGCTGCTTGGGTAGTTCTTCTCAAAATTAGCATCACAGGTTATAGAAGAGTAATTGAACAAAAAAATACTTCTAGTAGGCTTTTTGTAAGAGAAGGAAATGACAGGCATGTCTTGGTTGTCAAAATAAACGGGAACAGTTTTTTTAATGTCAGGGTCCCTAAAATGCCTGCGATGTCGATCAGATCAATGCCTTTATTCATATATTTTATTTTCAAAAATTGTTTTACATGTTCATCAGGTTTGTCGATTGTCGGATAAAACCGATGAAAGCAGAAATCATCAATAATTATGGAACATTCATACAGCGGATTGTTTACAGACATGGTATCACATTCCAAAGAGCTTTTGTAAAGTTGATTAATAGGAATTGAGCAGAGTTTAGTAAACAATCCATGTCGTCAATTGTTTTTGAAAACAGTATACAGATCTTTAACATTTACGAGGTTTTTACATTTGTTTTTAATGTTATAATTCACTTTTCGACCATGTGACCTGCGATGGCGTAATTTCGGAGATGAAATACTCATGATGTCAATGGAAGCGCGCTGAGAAATGTTTTCTTGACCCATGATGTTGTCATTTAGACCTAAAGGGTAAGCTGTCTGAAATTTCTGTATCCAAGACAGTTCACTTTGTCTTCTTTATCTTACAAATTCTCTCTTGGATTGGTCAGGGGATTTTTTTATATCATATTGCTTATTTGTTCTCTACCAGTTTTAAATATCTTTGAGTTTCTGGTCTTCCAAACGTTTTTGTTGTATGACTTGTTTTCAGCAAAACCACGGTCCAACCACTAATGGGAAGTTTTCAAAAAAAAAAATGTATGTCAGCACTACTGTTAAACGTGTAATTTCGTCACGTACAATTTCCGTTTAACATGGTATAAGTGGGTTTCAGTGTCATTTAACCGCATTCCAGCACAAATCCAGCACGAAGCGGTTGCGGCTGTTTTCTTTTTTTTTTCAACTTTCTAATATTTCTCTGATGTCAGAAGAGTTGAAATTACATATAAATGATCATAAGTTGAATTTAAAACCCTAACATACGTCATTACTTTTCTCTAAGTCTGCGAAATTAATGCAATAAATTACTAGAAGTAAGAGAAAGCATATATGTAAATGAACCCAAATCCAATCCTAATGAACATATGGTAAAATGGTAGGATTGTAATTCTAAATCTAAGAATCACAATAATGCCTTCAGCCAGTAAAAACAATCTTTATTTCTTTGGAAACCTAAGCAGCTTTTAGCAAAACAGATTGCTACAGTTTAGTACCAATTTATAACTGTCCATAAATGCAATATTTACAGCATATATCATTTAATGTACTCTTATAATAGCTACCATAAAAAGAAGGCCAAGATCACAGTTAAATTGTTCAAAAAAAAATTGAAGGCGGATTTTAATATTATGTTTACATCAAACAGTTCTCTCGGCTGTACCACTGACATTTGAAATAATTATATAGATAATGCTAGAAATAAAGGCATTTCAAAGATGGAAAGAGATGTTTTATTGGAAATCGTTCTTTGAAAATGTCATGTATTTAAATATCATTTATTTTTAATGTACTTTAATTTAACAGAAATAAATATTGACGGAACGTAAGTTTACTTCCTAATCGAAAACATTTAATCTATAGATAAATCTAATTATTTCGAGAAATGCTGTAAAATATGATAGTTGGAAATCATGCATAATTTTTCTTTTTCATCAAACTAGAGGCGCAATAGAGCCTGTTAATGCTCACTTGGTTTCATCCAGGTTCAGTTTAAATTAGTAAATCCATGCATTGTATGTCACTGCAATTGTTAGTCATTGCTAGTGTATTCTTTATTTTAATTAATTTAATGCTTGAAATTAAACAGACATTGTCAAAGGTAATCATTTGTGGCACCTGGATAAGTTCGAAGGGTTCTGCTTTAACATCTAATCGCAATCATTTATAACACCTGGATAAGTTCGAGGGGTTCTGCCTTTACATCTAATCGGACGTACCCCTCGTTGTGTATACAGAAATGTCCTCTATATGCGGGGTAGTAAGGTCATAATACGGAATGCCTGACCACTAACCATTGTAGACAACGCGTGGAGAAATGCAACCCTTAAAGCAATAAAAATACCTTCTACTTTTCTTGATAAAAGAGCAGATTTACTTGGATCGTATACAAGGCAAATTTCCCTACCCCTTAACCATTTTATCCCTTTTCCAGTGGAAATCTTACCTCGGAGCCCGTTTGTCCCATCTACCCTTTTCGAGCTTCAATAGTTCTCCATAGAGATAACTGATTAATCAATCAAATAAGGGTAGTTCCAAATATTAGTTGAGAATTGAACTGGACCATTTTTGTACACATAAATTATGGAAATTTTATTTGATTTTAATTCTTCAAATCACTTTTTTGTCGACCAGAACCTGGTCATTCTTATGACTAAAAACTGTCGTAATATGAATCTCCCTACAAAAATTAAAGTTTCTTTTACAAAAGGGTATTATATAACGGAATCTGAAAGTAATGGACCATCTTGGGTACGAGAACAAGCTTACAAACAGAAGAGCCCTCTTAGGAATCTGATTGTCTTAAAAAAAAAATTCCATTTTCTACAAAATTGAAAATGACATTGTTGAACAGTTACCAAGACAAACATGAGTAAATGATAATTTTTAACAAACACCATCGTTTTCTGATATATATAATTTATTTTTTAGATACATTGTTGCTATAAAATTACAAAATTGTATGAAGTGCTTCTGAAAACAAAAACATTATGACGTGATTAGTTATTAAAAATGGAATTAAATATTAAACTTAAAAGAACAAAACGTATATGACTTCATTATATGAAATACATATTTCGACGACTAGGTATGATTTAAACAGTACACGAGATTCATAATGCATGTTTAATGGATACACAATGAAACATGGATTTTTGTATGTTCATAAAACCATGGATGTGACTCTCATACAAAACCAATATCTTCCCGTTGAACGCCCTCATGAATATTTATGTAATTCATTTGATTCCTTGCATGCTGATTAAATCATTAACATGGTACAATTCTATGGGAACTACATATAACGTGTAGAATTGAATTTTTTAGGTATAAGTAGACCGCGTATTCGAAAAATTAAGTGTCAAACATGGGATATGGCTTAATTGCCTTGTGGTAACATATAACACAGTACCAAAGTTACCGCGAATTTTGTTTCTGCATATGCCAATTTCGACAACTTATGGTCTCTTCAGTGCAGATCAGTCATAACATTTGGAAATCCATAGATCGAAGCATTTGCAAAAGGTGATAGAGAACAAATAACCAATAAGATCTAAATGTAAAGCCAAAATCAGCTGAGGGCAGAGGTATGCAAGAAGGAGATACTCCTTCATTTCAAACAAAATTTTCACAAATATAGATATTGCAAGTAGCAAAATAAAATGAAATTGTTTTCGTGTGATACAGCTAAGATGTGACTCCCTGGACGTAAAACTCCTAACTAATCAATTGTGCCAGTTCGGTATAAAAATCTCTGTACTTAACATTAAATATTAAAACAATGAGATTAAATCACGCAAACAATATTTTGGTTACAATTGTCCATCTCGTAAAAGACATAATTTCAGATGTACTATCAAACCTAAAACAAAATGCATTCACATTTAATGACGTTTTTACCAATTTTGAAAATTTTAAAATGATTTGTGACTCAAGTTTAACCACTTGAATGATTCGATTTCTATGTAATATATGCATTTCTTTGTTGTTCAAGTATATTCTTGAATTCCCATATGCTACTCGTTGATCTGTATTGACTATCATGAAGGACAGAAATTCCCAAATAGAGGTGCAAAACTCTTCCTTACTTCAGATTACCACCTCTGCTACATCGTTATCTCCATATTTGATTGATCACACACCTTTAATTTGACGTAGTAATATTAACTTATTTCACACTGTGACGTATAAAATTTGACATATGGAAAGAAACCTTTTTCTTCGGGCGTGACAGAGGTGATAATCTGATGTATGAAGAGCTATGCAACTCTGTTTCGGAGATTAAGTAACTACACACGGTTTCCCTGAGCACGCGACTTGTGCATTTGACTAATGAGGAGTCAGATACATGGAAATTTTCAGTGATTTTCGGCACAAAACCGCAATAATTTGATATGTTTTCCATTGTGACATCATAAATACCTTAATATCGAAGGTACCGTGAATTTATTTTCTGCATATGCGAATTTCGACAACTTATGTGTCGTCAATGCAGATAAAATCTAAACGTTTGGAAGACTATTTACTCAAAGATGTTCAAAAACTGATGGAAAACAAATAACCATATTATGATCTTAATATAAAGCCAAAATCAGCTAAGGAAATAGTTTGCACGAAGTAGATACTCCTTAGTTTTAACACAATTTACAAAAAATTAGATATTGCAATGTTCTAAATAGAATCGGCTTTCGTGTCAACAGATGTGAAACGTCACAGTTCTTCAACTTCCCTTTACCGTAAGTAATTCAAACCCGAATTACCCATCACAAGATTTTTATAGGTACGGGACATATACTTTGTCGATTTAACCCATAGTTGAATTATAAACCATCTATTTACAAAAATGTAAAAACACCCCATCGACAAAAGATTCATTTCTTTGAAATTAGATTGCCTTTCCATTTCCATTTCCCCCCGTGCATTCCATGTTGTAAATAACTAAACATGAGCAAATTTCTATCTCAATAATAGAAAAAAGCACGAAACTCATGTTTTATTGCAGATATTGTAGCACGGTTTTCCAATCTATTTTAATTGTAGCACGGTTTTCCGGTCTATTTTAAAATCTATTGAATTTAAATTATACGGTCTACATTGTTTTTACATTACAACAACTTCAACTACATTATTTTTTTCTTATTAGTTTAAAAAAGAATAAGCTGATATATGCTGGAAGCTGAATTTCTGTTTTGTTGAAAGGGCAGTGGAATACTGAAGGAACAAAGTACAAGTAGATGTAGATTACAGAAATCGGAGTCGAGAAACATGAAAAAAACGAGAAACCGTTTAACGTTATTTCACGTGTCTAAAGATAAATACTTTACTGAATAATCTTTCAAGACAAAATAACTAAAAAAATCAATGAAGAAAGGATAACTGAAAACACTTACAATGGCCGAACATTACAATCACATGCCTCAATCCACCAGTTAACTGCACAAGAAAAACAGTAAAATGAAAAAAAGACAAACATAGACAACGATAGGAATTCGGGATATGGTACCGGCACTTGAAACAGCTAAAGGTAGGGTTAAACCGGTTTATGGGTACCCAAACAATTTTCATGTTGAAATTGAAATTCACTTATATTATGCTTGTAAAATATTATGCTGTATCGGATGGCAATAGTAAAGGAATTATTCTCAACAAAAAGCTATAAGTTGTGGTTTGAATAGTTCAATTAGATGATTTAAACTAGATTAAAAGAAAATTCATTTATACTAAGAGATCGATTAAACTCAATTCATAATATTAACCCTTTCAGTGACAGAGAAGTTAAGATTCCTAATTTAACGGGAAATGGAAAATTGCTGTGTGTGTGTTGATTTGTTGAATCACACTATTTTATACCGCGAAATTTGTTCTGTTGGGGTTAAATTAATAAATAAAAAAATTCAAAATACACAAGTTAAAAAAAAAGAAATCAACGGGTATCAAGGAGTAACCTCTCATTAGCTGCATTATAATCAAATATACCCAAAAGAGAAACAGAAAGAAGTACTCAGTAACAAAACTATCGTAATAGAAGGCCTAATGCAGCGCCAAGGACATCTACCGAAACGCAATGAAGCCTAATGAGTGCCATTTAACCATATTCCAATACGAATCAATAATGTTTAGAATATTTTGAAGCGGTTCCGTACGTTTATATCGTGTACTTACACGTATCAACGCGGTTTTCTTTTTTTCAACTTTCTGGTATTTCCCTGATGTCAGAAGAGTTGTAATTACATACATTTGATCATATGTTGAAACCCTAACATACGTCATAACTCTTCTCAAATTCAGAAGAAATACATCTGTGAAATTAATACTAACAATAAATGAAAGCATGTCAAAGTAAGTATTGCTTTAACAAATCCTAATGAACACATGGTAAACGGCAACATTTTAATTCTAAACTCTAGAATCACAATAATGCCTTCGTCCAGTAATAACCACCTTTATTTCTTAGGAAACCTGAGCAGCTTTTAGCGAAACATATTGCTACAGTTTAGTACCAGTTTAAAATTGGCCATGACTGCAATATTTCCAGCAATCATATAAATCCTTCATTGTACTTTTACAATAACTACCACACTATCGACCAAGTGCGAATCGATGGGATCATTATAATAGTCTAAACAATAGATGTGATTCCGATAAGGAAATTATTACTTTCATAAAATCAATAATGTTAAAGACAGTAATAATGATTTTTTCAACAATCGCATATATTGTTTTGACTATCATAATGATCTCGTCGATTCGCACTTGGTCGATAGTGTACCATAAAAAGATGGTCAAGATAATAATTTAAATGTTCAAAAAAGTTTGAATGCGGATTAAGATATTATGTTTACATCAAACAGTTCTGTCAGCTTTTCAAAGATGTAAAACGATGCTGTATTGGAAATCGTTCTTTGAAAATGTCATTCATTTAAACATCATTTATTTTAATGTACTTTAATTTAACAGAAATAAATTTTGACGAAACGTAAGTTTATTCCTAATTGAAAATATTTAATCTATAGATAATCTAATTATTTCGAGAAAATGCTGTAAAATATGATTGTTGGAACTCCATGCACAATTTTTCTTTTTACATCAAACTAGAGGCGCCATAGAGCCCATGATTGCTTACTTGGTTTCATCCAGGTTCAGTTTAAATTAGTCAATCCGTGGATTGTATGTGACTGTTATTGTTAGTCATTGCTAGTGTATTTTTTATTTTAATTAATTCCATGCTTGAAATTAGACATAACCAAAAGAAATCATTTATAGCACCTGGATAAGTTCGAGGGTTTCTGCCTTTACGTCTAATCGAACGCATCCATCGTGGTGTATACAGGAGTATCCTCTATATGCGGGGTAGTAAGGTCATAATACAGAAAGCCTGACCACTAACCATTGTAGACAAGGCGTGGAGAAATGCCGCCCTTTACGCAATAAAAATCCCTTCAATATTTCTTGATAAAAGAGCAGATTTACTGGGGTCGTATACAAAGCATAATTCCCTACCCCTTAACCATTTCAGCATTTTTCCAGTGGATTTCATACCTTGGTGCCCTATTGTCCAAACTATAAACAAGTTTCGAGCTGCAATAGTGCTCCATAGAGGTAACTGGTCAGTCGAAGAAGGCTAGTTATTTTCCAAATATTAGTTGAGAATTAAGCTGGACCATTTTTGTACACATCAGTTATCAAAATTTTATTTTTTTTAATTCTTTAAATTACTTCATGTCAACCATAGCCTGGTTATTCTTATGACAAGAAAACTTTCGTAATAAGAATCACACTCGAAAAATTAAAATTATAGTTTTTTTACAAAACGGTATTGTATAACCGAATCTGAAAGTAAGGGACCACCTTGGGTACGAGAACAAGCTTATGAACAAAATAGTCCTCTTAGTAATCTGATTGTCTTCTTGAAAAATTTAATTCCATGAAATTGAAAATGACATCGTTGAACAGTTACCAAGACAAACAGGGCTTATGATGTTTAAGACTACATCCAAAGTTTCCTGATTGTATATAATTAATTTTTAAATGCATTGTTTCCATTAAAATTACACGTTTGTATTTAGCATATTGTTGAAGTGCTTCTAAAAACGAAAACACAATGACGTGATTAGTTATTTAAGAAACGGAATTAAATATGTAACGTAAAAGAACAAAAAGGATACTTACTTCAGAAATGAAATACATATTTCGACGACTAGGTATGATTCGAACAGCTCACGAGATGCATAATGCATCTTTGATTGATACACACTGAAACATGGATTTTTGTATGTTCATAAAACCAAGGATAAGACTCTTATACATAGCCAGTTTATTTCTGTTTTTCCTTGTGTATAACGCGTAACCAACGCCATTATTAATTATTATGTGTTGTGTCCGTTTCCTTTATGCTGATTAAATCATTAGCATGACACAATTTTATGGGAATTACATATAACGTATCGAATTGACTTTTTTATGTGTAAATAGACCCTGTTCCAAAACGCAAACGATTGCGCATTCAAACAATAAAGAGTCAAACATTGGACATGGCTTTGTAGCAACCATTAATGATACAACGCCACCTTATGATATAATTTATATCATTAAGGATCTCCCTTATCACCTGCTAATGATACAAAACCGCTAATGATACAATTTATTGCATTGAGCGTCGACGCATCGCCGCTAAATGATACAACCAAAATCTTGTGAAAAAGCGGAAAAAAGAGCTACCACAACCGCTAATGATATAAAATTTCTGTATCAATAAGAGTAACTTATAAAGTTTAGCATAAAATCATGTGCTCAGAAGAGCATTTAAATACAGATGCATGTTTTCGAAATGAGCCCTTTGCCACCAGAAACGGAAAAGAAGCGGAATAATCCAAAAAGCTTAGAATCGAAATAAATTTTACAGGACGGTAATGTAGCAAGTGTGAAACTCATTTGTGTTCTTTGTATTCTCAAAATGCCGAAGTGGGGTTCAAAGTGCTCAGAAATTGATGAACCCATTTCTGTTATTGAAATGTTTAAGAGAAAAACAAATAAGAAACGGAAAATGGGCGGAAAAATAAAAAAATCTTAGAATCGGATGAAATCTTACAGGAAGGTTTTGTAGAAAGTGTGAAACTCATATAAGCTCTTTAAACTTTCAAAATGGGGAATGATACTATAGATACAGGAAAGGTAGGAAATTCAAAGTTCTCAGAGTTGGATGACAATTAACTGCGGGTTGTCTAGCAAGTGAAGAACTCAATTCCATTTTCGAAATTTTAAAAAGTAAAATAAACAGATATCTCGGAAACTAAACGCCCGTAACGCTAAATGATATTGATATCATTGGGTGGCGTTGTATCATTAACGGTTTCTACATGGCTTAATTACCCGGTGGTAACATATAACAAAGTACCAAAGTTAGTGCGAATTTTGTTTCTGCATATGCCCTTTTCAACAACTTACGGTCTCCTTAGTGTAGACCAGTCAAAACATTTGGAAATCAATAGAACGAAGCATGTGCAAAAGCTGATAGAGAACAAATTACCAATAGCATCTAGATAGAAAAGCCAAAATCAGCTGAGGGCAGAGGTATGCAAAAAGGACATAGTCTGTAGTTTCAATCAAATTTTTCACAACTATAGATATTGCAAGTTTCTAGAAAAAAATTCGGTTTTCGGACCAGAACCAATGAAATTGTTCTCGTCAGATGCAGCTAAGATATTACTCCCTGGACGTAAAGCTCTTAACTAATCAATTGTGCCGATTCAATATAACAATATCTGTACTTACATTTAAAATATTGAAACAATCAGATTGAACCACGCAAACAGTATTTTGGCTACAATGGTCCATCCAGTAAAGGACATAATTTCAGACGTATTATCAAACCTAAAACAATATGCATTTACATTTCATGTCATTTTGCCCAATTTTGAAAATTTTAAAATGATTTGTGACTCAAATTTAACCACTTGAAAGATTCCATTTCTAAGTTAAATATGCATTATTTGTTCTTCAAATATATTTTTGAATTCCCATATGCTTGACTATCATAAAGGACTAGATTTTCCTAAACAGAGCCGCAAAACTCTTCATGATTTCATATTAACACCTCTGCTACGTCGTTAAATTCATATTTGATTTATCACGCCCCTTTAATATGCCAGCGAAGCTGGCACTTATGGTAAGAATTTAATAGTAAGAATATATATCGATGTCCTTTTTGTACGACCAAAATATAAAGTTAATGCATTGGCTGATTTTATTTCTCAGCTTAACGAAAATCAGTTTACTTATGTATTTTTTGAAGAGTTGTCAATTTTTATCCTTTTTGTTAATAAATTAACAAAAATTTATTTCTAATAATTTCTCCGATGAATTAAATTATATGTCTCGCTCAGTCGGAGGGTTTCAACGCAACAAAATTTCCCTTCTGGTCTCCTTGCAGTTCACGTTCAACCGGAAACTAGTTCGTGCTGCCATGGTGACACTGACCACGAACCGCGAAATTCCCGTTCAGCAGTTTATAATTTTTTGCTATTTAGTATTATTGTTGTAGTATAGAAACATGTTAATTAGTTTGAAATATTCTGGATTCTAAAGTTCCTCCATTCAAAAGGTTTGAAAATAACCTTTCAAATTTTAACACCTTTCGTTTTGACTTCTGATCATCGACAAGTCACACAGTGGCAGACCCTCTTCATTGGCCCGGATAAATTACGTTTGTTGAACGAAAAATCAATCATTGACCATTGACAGTAATTTTTAAGAAGTGAAAGAAATGAAAACAAAATGGACTTTTTGGCACTTTACCCTCCGTAACAGACTGCAAACTCAGTTCGCGGTCGTTTGAACAGGGCTACAATATACGTGAGGGTACCGAGGACACTCCAATGTTCTCACGGTGATCTTTTGATTACCTCCAATGAATTTTACTAAAAATGATATTACGAATGAATGAGATAATGTCTTACTTTCAAGATGAGATTATATATCCCTTTTCCCTTTTTTGTGTGATGCTGGCTATATTTTGACTGAAAACTTTCAAAATGAAATGGTATTATAAAAAGTTTTCAGTCAAAATATAGCCAGCATCACACAAAACCAGTGTTGAAAAGCAATTACATAATGCTCAAGTAATTGTGAAAATTGGCAATCCTCAAATGAAGACAAATTGGCGTCTGCTACAAGCTATAAACGAAATTGCAAAACTTCAGTTCAAGGACCGACAACTACGTAGATCAAAGTGATTGCAATAGACCACTTTCTTACTTCTTTTTATTAATGAATTGCGCCGGTTGACCTGGGGTCAATCGGCGCAAAATGCGTCACTAAATATTGTGACTTTGGAAAATATATATTGTGACGTCAAAATTTTCAGGGAAAATTCACCTACTGGAAAGTCGTCTATGCGCTCAGGCGTAGCATGTACTGGTCGCAGTAACATATATGTTTGGATTGGTAATCATGAATTATGATGTAATAAGATATAAATGTGATATTTCCTCTAAATTTTAGAGTGTATGATGGGACTTGAGTGGAATTGTCGATCAAGCTAAGCTTAAATGCAGTCGCAGACAATCCAAAAGCAAAGAGAGATAAAAAGAATTAACCTCCCCAAACTTAATTTGAGAGACATAAAAGGGAGACTGAAAATGGCTATGATACAGACAACACAAATAAACAGAAATAAATAAAAAAAACTCCACAAAACTGAAGCACTAGCAAGTGTGAACCCCAAAATGGAGTTATCACCAGGTCCTCCGGAAGGGCATTATTGATATGCTCCTCCAAATTAAAAAGTCCAGTTTTGCATGTTAGGATTATGACATTCATATATTTTGTTTCAAACGTCATATATTTAGTTGAAAATGAAAATTCCGGGTAAAATTTAGGGACCCGGAAGTTTCAAAACTGTACGAGACTTGCAGACCCTATTGTGACGTATGTTGTATAAAATCTGACGTATGACAAAAAACTTTTTTTTCGGGCATGGCAGAGTTCATAATCTGACGTATGAAGAGCTATGCACCATTGTTTCGGAGATTGAGAAACTACACACCGTTTCCCGGAGCATGCGACTCGTACATTTGACAAATGATGAGTCGGATACATGGAAAGTTTCAGTGATTTTCGGCACAATACCGCAATTATCTGATGTCTTTTCCACTATGACGGCATAAATGACCAACAGATTCAAACGTCACAGTTTTTCAACTTCCCTTTCCAGTAAGTAATGTGAACCCAAATTTTCGTTAATTGTGCCCATTACAAGTACGGAACATATACTTGTCGATTTAACAATAGTATTTCATAAACCATCTATTTACAAAAAAGTAAAAACATCCCGTCGACAAAAGTTTCATTTCTTTGAAAGTAGATTGCATTTTCATTTCCCCCATGCATTCCATATAAAGTTGTATGTGCAAATTACTAAACATGAACAAATTTCAATCTCAACAATAGAAGAAACTATGAAACCAACATTCTATTGCAGATGGTAGCATGGTTTTAGTTTCACCGATCTATTTTGAAATTAAATGAATGGAAATTTTAAGGTCTACTTTGTTTTAACATTACAGCAACTACAACTACATTAATTTCATTATTAGTTTTAAAAAGAATAAAATAATATATGCTGGAAGCTGAATTTATGTTATGTCAAACGAAGGCATTGGAATACTGAAGGAATAAAGCACAAGTAGATTTCAGAAATCGTAGTCCATAGACGTTTCAAAACGAGAAAACGTTTAACGTTATTTCACATGCCTATAATATACATTAACTATACTGAATAATATTCTAGACAAAACAACTGAAAAACATTTTCGTTGAAATTGGAATACACTGATAATATATGTGTAAAATGTATCACATGCTGTATCAGATACCGATAATAAAAGAATTATTCTCAGTCAAAAGCAATATGATGTGGTTTGAATAGTTCAATTAGATGGCTTAAATTTGACTTTAAGAAAATTCATTTATACTAAGAGATCGATTAAACTCAATTTAGAATATTAACTCTTTCACTGACAGAGAAGTTAAGATTCCTTTTAAGAGAGAAATTGATAAATTGCAGTGGTGTGTGTTGATTTGATTGAATCACACTATTCTATACTGCAAACTTGATCAATTAGAGTTGAATTTATGAATTGCGAAATACAAAAAATACCCAAGTTGCATAAAAAACAGAAACATTCAAGGAAAAACCTCTCATCATCAGCAATTAGCATAATCCAAAATTAGTTTAAGAGAAGTACTCAATAGCAAAACTACCGAAATAAGAGACCTAATCATGTGCCAGGGATATCTACCGAGTGCATTACAAGAAATGAATACTTAATATTTTTAAGAGGTTGGAATATTGAAAAAAAAAACAACAACAACAACAGTAAACCTCTGACATTTACATTTAGATGTTTGATGTCATAATGGAATTTCAAACAAGATATCACTACCACATAGTAAAAATGTTTAAAATCTTTTATTTAGAGAAATAAACAGACAAGGTGATTTGCATGGCTCATTCGGGTTTCAATGAAAACAGTTATTTATAAGATCAGTGGAGGAAGACAGAAAGGCACATCTAAAATGAAAATAAATTACTTTAAATGGATAATGAGGGAAAAATTTATAATAAAAATTGTTTTCAAAGAAAACTAATAATCTCAATTTATAAATTGACAGTAAATGAAATAGTTGATGGTTTTGAATAATTCAAATGTTTTGTCTACTGAGCAGAATATCAGCTATCTAAGGTCAAGATTCAAATATCTTATTAAAACAATAGAGGGGAGAGACAACGGAGCAATGAGTGGGTCTGATTCTGTATTATACAATTATAGATTTTGTATAGGTCAGTTTGATGTAATATCGACCTCAGAGATGCATATTGACTTGCCACCGAAGCTGCAGGTCGATATGCATTTCTTTGTGGATATTATACAAATATAGTCTGTGTATGAGGTCGATACGATGATATATCGACCTTAGAAAAGCATATCGATCGAAGATGAAATCCGAGGTCGATATGCTTTTCAGGGTCGATATAACATCGTATCGACCTCACACACAGACAATAATTGCTATATTATTAATTTACAGAAAAGCTAAATAGGTCATTTTTATTCTTATTATCTAAATAATTAAATGCATAATTAAATGCAAAATATATTTGAATTAATTAAAAAATAATTTATATATTTAGAATTTAATTTACTATAATGTAACTACAATGTGTATAATATGTAACATTCTTACTAACTTCATTAAAATGAATTTAGTAAGATTTTTTAATGTTCTTTTTACAGAACTTCATAGGAACATATGAAATGCATTACTATTTTTAGTAACATGCGATATAACTTTTTTATATGCTGTTTTCTAGTCAATCTCTAATTATACAGTGGGTCATGTGATCAGTTCTCAACTAATCAAATTTCTCAAACAATATCAACTTATAACATCATATTTGCCTAGTAAAAAGGCGATGATTGTTTTGTTTTTAATTGAATTGACGAATTTCAATAGAAACACTTTTGCCATTACTTTAGTAATGAACATATAATCCATTTTACTATCGTAACTTTGAAATTTTCTTTTATAGGTGTTTAAATGTGCTCTTGCATACATTTCCTCTCTATACGATTGAGAATCATACACATTTGTTATGACCTGCTTATCTGATACAAACAAGAAGATTGAGCAACGAAGGAATTTCTTGTAACGTAATTTCCGACTGACAAGCTGTTAATCAGTCATATATATTAAATGAAAGGAAATTTACTTTTAGCTTTTAATATAACGTACTTAATATCCTCTTTCAAATTTAACATTTGTACATGGTTGTGATATAACCTTGGAAACTCTAAATGGCCTTTTTAGGTGACATGGACAAGAATTACAATTTGAATATTTTTTGTAACGTGCAATATCACCCATGCAATCAGTCGTTTTAGATATGCCGTTTCTGTGCAACCTCACATAGCATAGGGGTCTTATGATTATTTTATGGCCAATGGTATAACTTTGAAAATATCTCATAACTAGAGTAATGACTGTCGGAAACGACAGTGATCCCCGCACCCCCTGTTTGACACAGAAAACAGCTATAGACCATGGGTATAACTTTTCTGAACAGTTTTGAAATTAAACTATTGACAGTCACTATTTTTACCATAAGGAATTAAAGAAAATATGGTTGTTCCACCTTTGATGATTTTAATGAGCGTAACCTTACTCTCACATCCAAACTTTTACAACAAGGTTACAGATTTCATAAATTATTAAATACTTTTAAGAAGTTTTACAGAAGATATGAACATTTGATATCTAGATATGACGTGACTCGGAAACAGCTAATAACAAAGGGCATTTCTCATCCTCGATTTTATGGAAATGTTGTTAAAAAATGTCAAAAACTGATAAATAATCCAGAAAAACTGGGACGTAACTTACATTCTTTACGTAATAGTGGATATCGACGAGATATTCTGAACAAATCCGTTAAATTGGCTTTGGATTCCAGTGACCTGAAGACTTTACATATATACTGGCCTCTCACTGATACTGCCGATGTCTGCTGAAATACATGAAGACTCTTTACCAAACCCTTCGGGAAGTTTTGAGTTTGATTTTTCTTCCGTAGTGCGACAGTGTTTTACCAGCAGACTAGATTCCTTGAGCTAGCCGGCAGTTTAGCGGCGAGCACTCTTTGACCCTTCTTTCAAAATTACGTTTTGTCTTATGCTTTTTCTGTTCCAAGATAGTGGTCATTGAGTTAGTAGTCTACCTGTATTGGGTTTTATTCGCTTGTTTATGATACTATAGGGAAACGGGATAGAGAAAGGGGAGGTTTGGGTACCCATAAACCGGTTTAACCCTACCACTGGCTTTTGCTGGTGCCGGTACCAAGTCCGGCTATCCCGAGTTCCTATCGTTATTTATGTTTGTCTCTTGTTTTCATTATTGTTTTTCTGGTGCAGTTTGCTTGTAAATTGTGGCATGTGATTGTAGTTCCTGGCCATTGTAGGTGTTTGCTGTTTTCCTGTTTTTGTAATTGTTAGGCAGAATTCCAAAAAATAAGTAGTCTTTGAGACTTCCAGGAATTTTATCAAACTTGGAATCATATATTTTGGAAATCAAATTGGTGAAATGTTTCTTCTAATTCTAACAATTTTTTTAACTATGATTTCAATGTAGAATTCCAAAAATTAGTGGTCTTTGACAATTTCAGGAAATTTACCAAATTTGGAATCAATTATTTTGGAAATCCAATTGGTGAAAATGATTGACCTTATCAAAACCAATACTAACAGTTTGGTTGCTAGGTAGAATTCCAAAAAATATGTGGTCTTTGACACTTTCAGGAAATTTACCAAAATCGGAATCAAATATTTTTGAAATTCAATTGGTGAAAATGATTGTCCTTATGGAAAAAAATCCTAACAGTTTGGATGCAAGGTAGAATTCCAAAAAATACGTGGTCTTTGACACTTTCAGGAACTTTACCAAAATTGGAATCAAATATTTTTGAAATTCAATTGGTGAAAATGAAATAAATCCTAACAGTATTGTTGCTAGTTAGAATTCCAAAAAATAAGTGGTCTTTGACACTTTCAGGAAATTTACCAAAATTGGAATCAAATGTTTTTGAAATTCAATTGGTAAAAATGATTGCCCTAATGGAAACAAATCCTAACAATACTATTGCTAGGTAGAATTCCAAAAAATAAGTGGTCTTTGACACTTTCAGCCAATTTACAGAAATTGGAATCAAATATTTTTGAAATCCAATTGGTGAAAATGATTGCCCTAATGGAAACAGATCCTAACAGTATTGTTGCTAGGTAGAATTCCAAAAAATAAGTGGTCTTTGACACTTTCAGGATATTTACCAAAATTGGAATCAAATATTTTTGAAATTCAATTGGTGAAAATGATTGCCCTAATAAAAACAAAAGCTTACAGTATTGTTGCTAGGTAGAATTCCAAAAAATAAGTGGTCTTTGACACTTTCAGGAAATTTACCAAAATTGGAATCAAATATTTTTGAAATCCAATTGGTGAAAATGATTAACCTTATAAAACAAATGCTAAAAGTATGGTTGCTAGGTAGAATTCCAAAAAAAGAAAATAAGTGGTCTTTGAGACTTTCAGGATATTTACCGAAATTGGAATCACATTTTCGAATTCTAAGATTTCAGAATTTTTATTTTTCTTCCAAATACTTGCCAAAATATAAGATTATATGCAAAGTGTCCAAAAATATCAGTCTTTGACATTTCCAGGAAATTAACCAAAGTTGGGACCGGAATCAAAATTCTGAAAGCTTATTGCTCATCTACAGACTATATGCAACAATTCTTCAACAAAATTAAATCATTATATCCAAAAATGTATATGTGTCATATGTGTCGCAATCCACAATTTGTGGTCTTTGTCAAATCGACATCTTGGGGCCTCTTGTTTGCATCAAGATAAATATCAAAAATTAAAACCCTAAATCCAAAAAATGAAGCAGGAGTTCGCGTCGCATGCCACATGTGTCAAAATGGACATTTTGGTGCCTCTTGTTTGCACCAAGACCAATATCAAAAATCTGAAAGCTTATTGCGCATCTGCTGCATATATGCAACAGTTCTATAACAAAATTAAAACCCTAAATCCAAAAATGTAGGATGAGTTCGCGTCGCAAGGATGTGTGACGGACGGACGGACGGACGGACAGACGGACGGACGAGGCCAACGACAATATCCCCGAACTTTCATTCGAAAGTGCGGGGATAATTAATATTCAGAAATACAAGAGTCTTTATTGCTTTTAATGTGGCGTTTCTCCAAAGTTTGTCTTCAATTATTTGTGGGCAAGCTTTCCATATTGATATGACTCAACTACCCTGCATACACGTATCGAGCATTCACCTATCCACCCACGTACCAAAGACGCATAGTCCATGGGCTGCAATAACCCCCCGTGCACCCCCCACTTCCGAACCCCACCCATTTTTTTTAAGTCCGCATAGATCCCCTCTTCAAAATAAAACATGTTAACACGAGCATAACCTGCACGCACTTGTGGAATTTGGCCCATTTATAGACTCACCTACCGAAATATTTCGTTTTTCGATTAAGTTTTTCTTTCAGTTGCTTCAAAATGTTGACAAATTGCCTTCAAGTTATAAAAACGAGGTATCAAATGATTGCTTATTATATAAGCTTCACGAAGAATCCCAGTTTTTAAGATTTCTATGCCCAATACGTTCCATAGCCCAATTAAACGTACCCCTACCCCAATGAAATATTGACGAAAAAACTGATATTTTCATTGAAATTGCGCAAGTTTGATGGTCTAGAGAACCCGAAGTTCATCCAAATTCCCGAATCTATTTTTTTTTTTTCAATATAAAACAAGTTAAGACAATGTTAACATATTTTAAATGACCAAAATTCTATTTTCAAATATACCAAATACAGGGACCTTTGAATAAGTTTTGTCTTTCTTTTGCCTAATATTATTTTTTAGTAAACAAATATCATTTAAAAAAGGTATCAAATGAAAGCTTATTATATTCGCTTTACAACCGTAACAAATAATGGCCGTTTTTAGGTAATATATACATCATATATCAATAAAACTTACCCCTACCCCAACAAATTTACTCTAAAATTGTCAATTTTTTGTCTATTTTCGCATAAAAATTACCAGAAGACGCAAAATGTGTATTGTATAGGACAATGTTGCATAAATTATATTAGGATTTTATATCTTAACAGCCATTTGTTGACTTAAACTCAAAATTTTGCCCGTAATTGGTGAAAATGGGAATTTTCAACATTTTAGAATTGTCCAAGGTCCACTGCTATATCGTTATATATGCCAAATCTGGAGGATGTTTCTGCAACTATGCCAATTAAATGTACCAAGCGATACATTTGGTGTCTTAAAACATTGCTAAGAAAAACAAGGAGTGTTAAAAGTGACTCTGATTACAGAAAATCGTACCCTACCCCAACAAATTTTCCCTGAAATTGTCAATTTTTTCTCTATGTTCACATAAAAATAGCCAGAACACGCAAAACATGTGTTGTATATGACATTTATGCATGAATTACATCAGAATGTGGTATTTCAACAGCCATTGGTCGACTAAAACTCAATATTTCTCCCAAAAATGATGAAAAATGGGAATTTTCAACATTTCAGATTTGTCCGTATTTCATCGTTAAATCGCAATATATATCAAATCTATAGAATAGATCTGCAGACATACCAATTAATTTTTCTAAGCAATACATTAGTTGTCTGAAAACATAGTTTAGAAAAACAAGGAGTGTTATATGTGACTCTAAATACCGAAAATCTTACCCCTACCCCACCAAATTTTCCCTGAATTTGGTGTTTTTTGGTCTATGTTCGCATACAAATTACCAGAACATGCAAAATGTCCGTGTATATTACAATGTTGCATGAATAACATCATGATTAAGTATTTTAACACCCATTGGTCGACTAAAACTCAATATTTCTCCGCAAATTGATGAAAAATGGGAATTTTCAGTATTTCAGATTTGTCCATAGTTAACGGTTAAATTGCAATACGTATCAAATCTATAGAATATATCTGCACATATGCCAATTAATTGTTCTAAGCGATACATTAGATGTCTTAAAACATTGTTTAGAAAAACAAGGGGTGTTGGATGTGACTCTAGATACCAAAAATCTTACCCCTACCCCAACACATTTCCCCCAGAATTGTCAATATTTCTTCTATGTTGGGATAAAAATAACCACCACACGCAAATTCTGCGTTGCATATAACAAAGTTGCATGAATACTATCATGATTTGGTATTTCAAATCCCAGTTGTCAGCTTAAACTCAATATTTTGTCCAAAATTGATAAAAAATGGAAATTTTTAGCATTACAGATTTGTCCAAAATTCACTTTTAAATCGGTATATGTAGCAAATCTGGAGGATTTATCTGCAGATATGCCAATTTATTGTCTTAACCGATACATATGTTATTTAAAAACACTGTTTAGAAAAATAAGGAGTGATCAATTTGTCTCTAAATACTAAAAATCTTACCCCTACCCCAACAAAATTAAACTCAAACATCTCCAAAATATAACCGTCTGTACATATAAATGAACAAAGCATACTTATGTTTACTTCTTTGCAAAAGATGCATTTGATACATCATAATATGTAATTTTGACACCAAAATATGGGTAAAATTGAATATTTTGGACGATTATCGTGAAAAAAGGGAATTTTCAGTATTTCAGAATTTTCCGAAATTCAAAGTTAAATCGCTGAATAACTGCCCATAAACCGGGCGCATGTTCTTATTTTTGATAAACGGGAGGCTCTGTGTGTATGGTGTTTGAAAATGATATGTCATTTGACCTTTATACAATGTTAAAAGCTTTTCAAGCTGAATAAAATGCAATAAATTGTGTTGAATATGTGTGGTAAGGGGTAATATATTTGTAATTTATGAGACCGTGGTTAGTCTTAAAGGCTTAAAAAGCATACTGTCTAATTGCTTAGATATGATGAAACGATATTTATCAACATTTTCAAGTTATATATCAATGTCATGAAGTATTTGCATCTCAAAGTCAAAACAGCAGAAATTCTGAAAAACGGAAAAATCCCATTTTTCATACAATTTGGGACAGAAGAGTCGAAATCAGACCTTCTGAAAATTTTTAATCTACTTAAATGATCTTCTGCATGTCAGATGTAGTGAAATACACGCTAGAATCCCCATTGAAATTTATCTTTTTATCATTTAGAGCCTGAATATTTCAAATTTTCTCTTAATGTTTAGGGGGAGGGGTGCTAATTTTGACATTGATGAACCTATAATATATCTGAAACTAAAATTTTTGCGTGTAATTTGTTGCTAACATATCATAAATTATTATTGCATCGACAATTATTAAATATATATTCAGATTTTTACGACCGTCGACATTGTGAAAAATCTAAAATTCCAAAAAATTCCATTTTTCAAAAAATTTATAACGAAAATCAAAATTTTATGGACTTTAATGGTTTTATTTTCCAACATTGTATCACAACTGATATGTTAGGCATAAAAACTAGATCAAATGACGAGGGCTGTTTATCTGAAAGGAATTGACAGCCTAAAATCGACATTTTCGCAATTTTTCGCAGGGGTAGGGGTAGATTTTTTGTATCCCCAGATCATAAAATTGGCGTAAAGTACCCAAACTTGTTCATTGTAATGCATATTTAATTAGCTTTAATTTGATACCAAATTTCAGTACATATTACTTATCTGTAAAAAGTTATGGAGCATAAAAGATGAAACTTATGTTAAAACGAAAATACAATAATTTTTCGGGTGTGCTATAAAAGTGGCCCTATACTGTCTATGCGTGCAGGTTATGTTCGTGTTAACATGCTTTATTTTGAAGAGGGGACATAGAAGGACTGAAAAAAACGGTCTAGTTCGGAAGTGGGGGGTGCACGGAAAGTGTTTCCAGCCCACGGACAAGCATTCTTTAAATCTGAATTCAGTTGCCGAGTAAATGAAATGGAATTTAAATTGAAAGTGCAATGAAAACTGCGAATTTAATTTTAAAACTTGAAAAGCTATAGGGATGAACAAACAAAATTATCCATTTGAAGCTTTAAGATATGCACTGTTTCCAAATAAAACTCGAGATATTAAAGAGCTGAGTAGGGTATTAAATTTTAAGTTATCACAACGACATTAACATTCTGAGACAGCTGTGTTGAGTGATATCACCATGATCTTTATTATCCTGTAAGTCAATAGAAGAAGTTTTTGTATTCGACTACGGTACAGTTAGGGTATGTTCTGCCTTTAATAATGTAAAACTATATTACTTGGTGTAGTCTTTTAAGAAATTCCCTGTGTAGACGATACCAACTTTCTTGAACATTGTTTTTATTTATTATAGAGATCGATTGAAGGTAGTCTGGGTGTCTTGGTTTCCGACATAAGAACTTTAAAAAAATTGTACAATGGAACTTTGAACAATATATATGCTATAAAAATATGCGAAAAAAATTGGGGTAAAACGATTCAGAGTTCTAAAGATTGGTCAAATGTGGTGTTTTCGCACTTTAGTTAAACAGAATTATATTGGAAATAGCCCTACATAACAATTTAAGGGCATATTTTTTTCTATAAGCAGACATACAATTTTTTCCAAACTTTGTATATATAATGGTATGACATAGAACTTCAATTTAAAAACATAAAAAAAAAGGTATGTCAAGGGCTCGTTGAAAGAGTTATTTCATGGAACATGAAGAGTTTGTTACTTTTTCAAGAAAGGGGGGATAACTTAATTAAAGTAATTTGAAACCCAAAAATAAATTAAAAAAAAACAACATTTTTTTGGCAAAATTATAATATATGTGTTTTGTGAAAATGCTTTTGACAATTTCAAAAAGGAATTGGGATAAACTACCTTATCTTTTTATTAAACGTAGAAAATTTGACCTATTCCATAGCAATCAAGTAAAGAATTATCTCCCTTTAATAAAACTGAATTTTTGGCAAATATATATAATATTATTCGAACAAACTTGATGCTTATATATTGTTATTTTTTTTATTTAAATTATCTAATTAAAGACATACAAAATCAGTTAGACAATATTCTCATTGAATTATTGAATGTTTGCTTAGATGCGCAACAAAGAAGCTCAGTTTTAGACTCCCTAACTACCTTAACTGAATTCAAAATATTAACATTTCCAAGTGACAAACTAGCAAATATTTCTTAAATAATAAAGAATCTATAGTAAAATTTTGCCATATCATCGTGTGATTTAAATATCTCAATAACTTACTGTCACAACAATAATAGTCATACTATGACTAGAATACACAGAATTACAACATTAAAGCTTAATATGTACAGTTAAAGAGAAGCGTTGATAATTTACTGTTGTAAGCACAAGGAGGGAAATGGCCTCCGACCCTGCTTGGAACTGGTCGACTGGTGTAACTTGTCGTAGGTCAAATGGGAGATAATTCCAAGTCAAAATAGTATAAGGGAAGAATTAGTATTTTTTAACATCTATCCTTGTATAAATGGATCTTAACCTGGTGTTGGCCCTTGTTCCGGAATAACCTAGGATTAGTAAGACTGATTGAATGTCTACTATGTTTTGCACTATCTTATACATCAAGACGGCTCTGATCTAAGCTCGTCTCTGTTCAAGTATTCCCTAATTGTGTTCATTCAGCATGAATTATACAACTACTGGTTCTTTGCCGTAAATTTTAGTTTTTTTTCATCCCTTTGTATGGCATCTAACTGTATAATCTGGTTTTCGGAATTCGGGTCCTTAACTGCAGTTGCATCCTACTACTGGTCGAAGTAGTGTGGTTTAAGTTGCTGATTTTACTACCTTTGTGCAGGCATAGATGGGGTAAATGTCAAGGAGATAATATTCCATATCATGGTTGAAACGACCCAAAACAAAGCATCTAGGGGTCACCGTACGGTCTTCAATACAGTGAGGAACCTCACACCATATAGCAAGCCCTCAATGGCCCAAAATAGTTAAAAGATTGAATAAATTAATGGAAACAAACCACATCCAATAACCCAAATATCAAGAAACTAAAATTTTATAAGAAAACAAGGACAAGCCAATGACCAACATATTCCTGACTTGGGACAGGCGCAAAAATTGCGGTGGGGTTAAACTCGTTTTCTTGGATCCAAACCCTCCCCTATGTGTGGTGAATGGCTAAAAAATAAATACACAAAAAGACTCACAGTAAAAATCAAACTAGAAAAAAGTCCAACTTAACAAGACGATGTTATGTCAGAGAGTGAATGCTTCTGTTGGCTTTACATGAGATGTCATTTGCATGCTTTGAACAGCCCAAGTTGTTGCTTATAGTATCATTCGGGTATTTGCTATCCGTTTGTTTTTCTGATACCTGGTCATGTAATTTGTAGTCAAATTTTGTGATGGTCTTTTTCCGACTGATGTGGAGTGTAAAGCATTTATCAGCATTCAAAGATATTTGCCACGTTTTCCCTCATCTCCAAGTTTGTTTGGGTCATGTTTTATTGTCAATAATGTCTGCACTGATGAGACGTAAGTTGTCGAAATGCGCATATGCAGAAAGTAAATTCACAGTGACTTTGGTATTTAGTTTTTTGATAAGAGGGGTTGTTTATCTCTTTGTACAACATACAAACGTCGGCATTTGGTTGTACTGCATCAAGCAGATTATTGACAGACACTAGAAATATTCATTTAAAATTTGAACTGAGACATTTTTGTACAGATAAATTATCAAATTTGACTTTTTTTCCAATATTTCAAATCACTTCTTCTCGACCCTTACCAGTTTTTTTTATGACTAGAAAATGTTCGTTATATGAATCTAGAGAAAAATTAAAAGTTTCTTTATAACAGGATATATCATGGAATTTGGGAGTAAAAAACCAACCTGGATACGAGTACAAGCTTACAAAAACAACATCCCCCCTTGTAATTTGATTGCCTATGGAAAAATTGTATTCCATTTTCTACGACACTGAAAATTGATTTATAAATATGACATTGTTGAATAATAACATAGACAGACAGAGTTAATGATATTTTCAAACAAACGCCATCGATTTCTGAATTAAGTCTCCAAAACGAAGTTGGGAAACTTACTGTTTCTGCTCCATTTTTCTTATTCTTCCACCCTCAAATTTTTGTCCGCCAGATATCTCGGAGACCGATATCAATAACTTGATGAAACTTAATCTTCTGGTCTCAAAGACTTCCAAATGGCGACCGTTGCTATGGAAACGGAAAAAGGCGGGAAAAATCAAAGCGCTCAAGATTGGATGAAATTTGACGGGAAAGATGCCTGACATGTTTAGAAATTATTTTTGGTCTCAAAATTATCAAAATAAAAACAGAAAAAAGGCGGGAAAATTCAACAAGTTAAAAATTGGTTGAATATTTTGAAGAAAAGTATCTAGCAAATGTAAAAATGATTTTTTTCATCTTATATATATTTCTAAATAGCCACTATGCTGATCGAATCTTTAACATCGTACAATTTAATGAAAACTAAAACGTGTCGAATTTTTTAGGTCTAAAAAGACTCCGTTTCAAAGCGCAATCAAGTCAAACATGGGATATGGCTCAATAACCCAGAGGTAATATTATAACAAGGAACCGAAGTACTGTGAATTTTGTTTCTGCATATGCCTATTTCGACAACTTATGGTCTTTTCAATGCAGATCAATCAAAATATTTGGAAATCCATAAACTGACGCATGTGCAAAAGCTGATAGAGAACAAATTACCAATAGGATCTAAATAGAAAAGCCAAAATTAGCTGAGGGCAGAGCTATGCAAGGAGATAGTCCTTAGTTTTAAACAAAACTTTAACAAAATCAAATATTGAAAGTTTCAAAATAAAAGCGGTTTTCGGTCCAGCGCCCGAATACTGAATACTGGTTCGGTGAAAACCCTTTGGGACTAACAGTCCAAGAGCAGTGACATAGGCCTAGTGTTGTAAAAGTTATAATAAATTGTTCTCGTCTGATGCAGCTAATATATTACTCCTTGGACGTAAAAGTCTCAACTAATCAATTGTGTCGATTCATTATAAAATCTCTCTACTTACATTTAATATTCAAACCTTCAGATTAAATCACGTTAACAATACTTTGGTCTCAACTATTCATTCCGTAAAAGACATAATTTAAGATGTATTATCAAATCTGAAACATTGTTTTTGGATAAATTGGCAAACGAATACCGAAGCAAAACTGAAGAAAGGAGAATTCCGAAATTAAAATAAAAAAAAATCATGACAACTCATATCCAATACAAATTAAGACCACATTACACCCATATTTTTTTTTATTTGATCCGTGTTGTTTATCTTTGTATGTGTGTGTCTTCATTTTATATCTTGATTCCTTCTTGTATTCGATGTTGCAATTTTTTTGGATTATTCGTTTTGGATTGTCGACTTTCACTTACTTTATAAAACAAATAAACAAATACACTACAAAACTAAAGCATTAGTGGTGTACCCCTACAAAAACTCAGATATCATCAGTTGCTCCGGAATTGTATGCATAATCTGCTCCAGTCGTGGTACCCGTCACACTGCCGGTGAAAAGTCCGGTTTTGTCACAGTCGGTGTTTGTCAGTCCGGTTATAAACTCTGGATCTACCTAAAGATATCTATTATCGTGTGTGAAATAGATACAGTGTACATTGTCCTGTCAAATCATGGTAACGACCTAGAGTGACAATTGCAAGGGTCACTAAATATACCTTTGATGTATAAGTTTTTGAGACAATAATTTCGCTCTATTGACAAAATCGCGGTACAAACTACATGCACGGCAATAGCGAATGAGTTGTGAAATGAAGACATCATATGCTGGAGATCTGGGAATATTACTGTTCAAAAACGGGAAGTTCACACAAAATGATGCTTCGATATTTTTCAGGGGTTTGATAATACAGTAACTTTCTGAAAAAAAAACAAGGTAATTCACAGTTAATTTAAACATATTTATTTCAAATACTATCAAACATATACAATAACATTCATACATTACATATTGAACAAAAAAAAGGATTCGGAAACAAGCTAAATAGCTTATATTAATCCGTCTCCTTGTGTACGACAAGTTGAACCACATTATAAATAGTAATTGCACGCCTGTGACACTGATTGTAATTAAACACATCATAATTTCAAAAAGTGAGAAAAATAATAATAATGATAAAAAAAGTAACAAAATGGATTATTGATCATTAATGAACAAAACGTTTACTTTTCATAATAAATTTTTACACCCTAAGAAAAATATCTTTATTTTGACAAAAGTTAAGTTGATTTGAACCAAACAGAAGAGGCTTGGAATCAATGTTTACTGGATATGTAATTGGAAATAGCAAATCATTACGAATATCCACATACTTTTGACAATTTAGTAAAAAATGGGCTGTAGTTTCTAATCGACCACATGAACAATTGGGTGAATCAACCAGATTACGACTGAAGAGATGTTCGTTAAGTGAACTGCTTCTCAATCGCAATCGGGTGTGCAATATCTGACCCAACCGTGTGCCCACATTATTATAACAGTCGTCTTTAGATGGCTCAAACACGACAAACTAGGGTTCATTTGACATCACTTTTAATATTACTATATATGGAAATAACCCTACAAAATATCAACAAAATATCACATGTATAACATTANAAAATATTAATAGATTGGGAGTTTCTAGTCTCCTCATGTAATCGATTCCACAATTTTACAGTCGAAGGTAAGAAATATTGAGAGTAAAATGTAGTTTTTGTTCGGATTTCTGAAATATTATTTGGTTGTCGTGTATAATGTCTATGTAAATTATCCACGGACGACGGTATAAGATTTTGTAAGTAATCAGGGCTGAGTTGGTTTGACATCTTGTAAAAAGAGTTAACTCATGATTCTGTCGTCTAGAAGCAAGTGGTTCCCATCCCGTTTCACTGTAAAGTCTATCAATAGCCGTTAACCTTGTCCCCCCGGTCACAATTCGCATAGCTTCGACCTGTACGTTTTCTACTTTATTAACAAGACTCTGAATACTATTATCCCAAATAACATCACCGTACTCTAAGATCGGTCTAATAAATGTAATATAAATTCTTTCCAAAGTAAATCTGTCTAGAATAAAACGAAATTTACGTAAGATATTTAGTCTTTGGAAAGCCTTTTTTACAATATAATCAATGTGTTCATGCCACTGGCCATTATTTGACAAAAACATACCAACATGCTTATGGCTAGTAACTTCTTGGATATTACAATTATCCATATACAAAGGAGGATGATTCTGTTTGAAGGTATTTCTAGAAACTAATAAAGACTCCGTTTTTTGAGGGTTTAACTTAACTAACCATTTATTTGACCACTCGTAAATTTTGCTCAGGTCATCGTTGAGTAGTCTAGCTGTGTTATCTGGCGTATCAACTATAAGATTCAAGCTAGTATCGTCAGCGAATAATTTTATACAAGCGTTTATGTCAGACACGATGTCGTTAATAAACAAGATAAATAAAAGAGGTCATAAAATTGACCCTTGTGGAACTCCTGCGTTCTTTGGTTTCCACTCGGAGAAACCATTATTCAAAACGACACGCTGATATCTGTTTGAAAGATAATTACCAATCCAACGGAGGAGGTTCCCAGAGATACCATAATGTTGCAACTTAAAAAGTAGACATTTGTGCCATACCCTATCAAAGGCCTTACTTATATCACAAAAAACCACCCTTACCTCCTTCCCATCATCCAAAGCCCTCCCAAAATCATTTGAAATATCCACCAACTGGTTTATAGCTGAATCCCCTTTAGTAAAACCTGATTGATGGGGAGTAATAATAGACTGTTCTAGTAAATAGTTATGAATGTGTTTATAAACACATCTTTCCATACATAAAAGTGATATAGGCCTATAATTTTTTACTTCACTGGCATTGTTGCCTTTAAAGACGGGTTTTACGTTGGCTCTCTTCCAAGAAGAAGGAAAATAAAATTTTAATAGAGATAAATTAAATAGTCTACAAAGAGGCAATTTCAACAGTGACGATGCCTCTTTCAGCAGTCGAGGGCTTATCAGGTCGGGACCTGAAGCCTTACCGGGATTTAATGTACATAAAACATCTTCGACTTCTGTTGAAGAAATTTCAATATTACTCAAACTCAAAGCTGGATCTTGGAGCACCCTCCTCATCAAGCTGAGTTTGGGAAACAAAGAAATTATTAAATTCGTTTGCTTTTGCTTCATCACTAAAAATCATAGTATTATTTTTTATCAACGGTGGTATCCCACATCTTGACGGTTTTATTCCAGTGATCTGCTTACAAAGTTTCCACCAGGAAGAACTAGACGGATTATCAAGATTCAATTTCTCCACGAGTTTTTCTTGATATTTATCACGCGCTTGCCGCACCGCAGACGTTACTTTATTTCTGATTTTCTTAAATTTTTCCCAAACTTCAGGTCTATTTTGACGTTTAGCTCGAGAATGGACTCTATTTTTCTTCCTAATAAGACGACGGATGTCACTGGTAAACCAAACGGGATCAGACTTACGGATGGTGACAATTTTGTTAGGAATACTTTGCTCGGCAGCATCAATAATAACAGTTGTTAAATCGGACACAATATTATCAATATCATCTGTAGCAAATACAGTATCCCAATTTGCATCTGATAATAATTGTCTGTACTTTACGAAATCGCCTTGGTTGTATAACCAAATTTTACGTTTAAATGATTTTAAAATGAGTTTTGGAGCACTAACATACCCAACAACAGGACAATGAAATCGCGTTTGATCTAATAACGGTGGCCCGACACCAGCATAAGGAACGAAATCAGAACAGTTTGTAACGACTAAATCAATTAATGAAGACGAACGTTCGGTGAAATTTGTCGGATCTTCAATACATTGTTCTAAACTATAATTAGTACAGATCTGTTTCATCTTAGAATTTGTATTAAACTGATTGTCATTAAAATCACCCGTGAATAATATATAGTCAATACTATTATCGTTTACGGCTGATTCTATCGAACTCTCAATTTTTAACCAAGTCTCGGCATTACTTTGTGGTGGAACATAAAAAGTTCCATATAATACCTTTTTACGACTAATGACCATTTAAACCCAAATAACCTCGACGCCTTGTGGTTCTAGATCATTTCGCCTAGTAGCATAAACATTATCACGTACATAAACAATTACCCCTTCCCCATTTTTATCTTCCCTATCCCGCCTAAACGGACTGTGGTAATTTGCCAGCGAAATAGAGTTATCTGTCGTATTACTATTTAACCACGTTTCGGTAAACGATAGAATGTCAAAGTCTCGATACTCCGCAACAATCAAGTCTAATGTTGGCACTAGACTTTGTACATTTAAGTGTAGAAAAGAAACTGACGTCGAAAACATTTCAAAAATACTAGATAATATCTCATGTGTACACTTTGTTCAATTACTTTTATCTAAATTTATGTAAATTCTAAAACCTAAGGATTAACTCCCTCCATCGTAGTTATATCCTTAGCTGTATTTGATATTACTGATTATTCGGATTTCGTTTGGTTTTATGTATTTTAAACATTTTTTGAAATTATGGATTTCCTTTGTTTGGGTTCTAGTGCTGCTGACGAGGAATTAATTTCCGAAATGGCCATACAGCTCATTAAAATTATTGCAGTTGGGGTTAACATATGTGTTATGGTCTCATGTTCATTTACCCCATATCCTTTCGTAAAATATTAGAAACATCGGATATCTCGGAGGAGTGCGAACTCGATTGGTCATCATCGACCGGACCCGGATTTAATTCAACACCTCCAATAATTAGAAGTATTTGAATTACAAACAAGAAGAATGAGATTTTCACAGGATATTCAGACAAAATAAATGTCATAATATAGCTACTGCACGGTATTATATCTTCAAATTTATTCCAATATTCACGAGTACTTATACCACATGCATTTTTAATAACTACAGGCTTAAAGTTCGACATCGTACGCGTTTGAAATTCACAGTTAGATGTTTGATGTCACAATGGAAACCCAAACAAGGTATCGCTACCATACAGTAAAAATGCTTAAAATTTGTTATTTGGTAGAAATATACAGACAAATAGATTTGCTTGACGCATTGGGTTTCTATGAAAACAGGTATTAGATCAATTGCCGAAGACAGTAGGGCAGGTGTAAAACGATAATGAAATAAATTTAAGTGAATAGTGAAGGAAAAATTTCAGAAAACGTGGTCTTAAGGGAAAAGAATAGCTAAATTAATGAAATAGTTAATGGCTTTGATTATGTTTGGGTTTTTTGTTGTCTACTGAACAGAATATCACCCATATAAGGTCGAGATTCAAATATCTTATATAACAGAGGGGGGAGAAATAACTAAATACCGAAGTTACTGTGAATTTACTTTCTGCATATGCACATTTCGACAAATTATGTCTCTGCTGCACTCAAAGGGGCAATGCGCTTTGTTCAGTTACCTCATAAAAAAGGAGAAAAAAGTACATTTACTTTCAATACAATCCAGAGTGAGTCTGTTTCTATATTTAGAAATACAGGGTGGTAGTTCGGAGTTTCTCAAAAGTTTGTATTCAATGATTTGTGGTTACGCTTTTCGTATTATGACCTGACTAACCTGCATAGACAGAGCATTCATGTATCCGAAGACGCACCCTGCAAGTCTGTAGACAAAACCAATTCAGGTACTGGGTAAATGAAATGGAGTGCAATGATTGATTCTGTAGAAAACTGCGAGTTTAATTCTAAAATTTGAAAAGCTGTAGGGATGAACAAATATTATCCAGTTGACGCTAAAAGATATCAACTTTTTCTTAATGAAACTCGAAGATGAGAAACAGCCGAGTAGGTTATTAAGTTATCTAAATGACATCAACACCCTGAGACAGTACAATAATTTTATAATTAATTCTATCATGTATGTTGTCAGTCAGTAGAAGAAGTGCCTGTTTTCGACGACTGTGCAGGTAGGGTATGTTCTGCACTTGAATAGTAAAACTATTTATCTTGTTGTAGGCAAATAATCAAATTTCCTGTGTAGACGATACCAACTTTCATTAACATTGTTCCTATTTATATATGCAGAGATCGATTGAACTCAATTAGAAATATTAACCTTTCCAATTGACAAACTACCGAAAATTTTTTGAATGATGAAGGGTTTATCGCGCGGTTTACAATGTCCCAATAGCCTACTGTCACAACAATAACTGTCAAACTATAACTAGAATACACTGAATGACAAAAGTTATATGATTTTTTGTGAGAGTAGAAGATGTTTTGGTGTTTTCATGATATATGATGCATGTACATATAATGTAGAATCATAAGATTGTTTGCAATTATCACGTGATCTTGTAGGGCCTACAATAGTTCAGAAAGGTGTTCATGTGAAATAAAAAACTGATCAACCCACATAACCTGTGTAAAAATCAACTAACCAAGGCATTAAAAAATCTTTGTGTTTTATTGAAATATTGTTGATATTCAGTTTCTTCCTATAATTTTCCTATGATTTTTGATGTTGATGTTTGCTCATCATCATGATTTGGAGAAAGCATTATTTATGCTTTCGTTAAGTAGAAGTAGTGCTTTTTTTCAACAACTTTGCAGTTAGTATTTATGGTGGTATGGGGGTCTAAAATTGTCAGATAGAATTTTAAGACATTTTCATTACTTACGCTTTGTAATAAGGGCATGCAGAAAATGAAATAAAAATAGGGTGTCAGCGGTCATTTAAGCGTGAAATGTGTCATCTAAAAATCAGCTATGTTTGGTTGAAATGATAGGGAAAATTAATAAATTTTAACAAAATATTGATTTGTTTTAGTTACATCAGATAGAATATTTTTTTTAATTTGGTAAATAACTAGCTAATATACTTTCCATCGATTTGCATGTAAAAAAAATGGGCTCACCGAACTAATTTTTTATTAAATGGCACACAAAATTTCCTATTATTTCTATACAAATTATCTCCCAGGAGTTTGCTGAAATATTTGATATTCTGCATGGTTTCCAAATAAAAGTGGCATATTTAATCAAATTTAACTATCATAAGACATCAAAAATCATTTCGCCAAAATTTCCCAAGCGAATGTCATTTTCTGTCAGATGCGCAAGAATGTTTCGTAGTTTTAAACCGCCGTACTACCTTAAACTGTTAAACTTGTTGCATATAACATAATACATTATACAGTTATTGACTTGGTACGAAAACAACAGCTGTTTTGTTTGACCCGAGGACTGAACTGTTGCACAAAGCCGTAGGAATATACATTTACTACATTTTTGGTACTGCAACTCCCAGTTTTGTTTGATACGATTCTTTTCATCTTAAGACATGTTGGTGTTTCAGACGACAGAATATCACGTGATACGCGCGTGACGTTAGTGAACCAATCAAAATAAGGCAAGCGGTCAACAGATCGTGATTGGTCAGCAGACTGAAAACTGTTGACCGTCAACAGATCGTGTGTTTGGTTTGTGAAAATAAACAGTTGAATTTTGAATTTTTATTTCTAATGAATTTATAAAAGGAAAATATATTCAGGTATAACATTCCCTGCATAGACGATACCAGTTTTCTTATTTATGCATGTCCGGCTCGATTGAACGAAATAAAAGAAAACAAAACAAAAATACAAAAAAAAAAATACAAAAAAAATAAAAACAAAAACTTATGAAGTAACAAAGATACGAAGGATGTTTTGAAGTAGTATATCAAAGATTATATGCGAGTTACAATGTCACAATGACCTATTATCACAACATTTATAATCATATTATAGAAAACACATGAGTCCCATGTTATGTAATATGAACGCAATTCGTACAAAACGTTTGATTTTTTTATGATATGTGGTGCATAAATCGGTAAGGTTTTCAGTAGTTGAGAAACTTGCTCCACATCACACTCCTAAAATATTCAAAATGAGCAAACTATATAAAGAAAGAAACCCTATAGAAGTTTTTTTAATGACAATCACCTTTATTTAGAAACGAAATAAAACAAACTCCTTTCTAGATGAAACTTGTTGGAAGACGCAATTTAAGTACCTTTATTTGTATTACATCTATATAGATATATAAATACATACATCATATATGAAAATCTTTGAATGAATAGAAAATGACGTCTTTCAAAATTTCTCTTCTTATACACCTTAAACTAACGGCAGTAGAATACCGAAGGAAAAAGGGAAGTGATGATCACAAAAATCAAAGTTCTAAGACATGGCAAAAACGGCAACAGAAAAAAGCAAAACACAAAACAAGGACGTGAGACAGCCACGAGGCACGGAAATAAAAAAAAAACGACATTAAGAACTTGAGCACTCATAATGTGACATCCCATGAAAACCGGGAATGACATCAGGTGTGTTACTGCACATATTGTTGCCGGCGACAATATGTGCCGTAACAAGGTGCTCCGGAAGGGTTAGCATTTCCTGCGCCCCTAGGCGGCACCCGTCAAACTATCAGTGATTCAATCCCTGGTTGAGTCAAAACCGGTAAGGTCAAATCCGTGAAGACGTGAAATTTAGCTGAAAATGTGCGTTTTTATTTGGAACACAGACACGTCATATCTGTCAATGATGTCATGATGACGTTCATATAATTTCTGAAGAATGCAAGTAACAAATCCTTGAATGTGCAGCTTTTGATTAAATTTACTGATTGAAAACTGGTTGCCGATCATAGCTGGGCCAAACATGGAAATCTATCCATTTCTTTTGGATAAAACAAGTTGGTTGTAAATGTAATCCCCGGATAATGCAATTGATTCAACTTTTCTGAATAACAACTCCAAAAATACTAATGTAAGTAAGGCTACAATTTATTCCCTTTGCTCATTATGGCTGGCAGACGTGATTGACACAAGCTGACCGTTCTTGACGGTATAAATGAATTAGGTAGAAATTTTCCCGAATGAGACAGAATTCGAAAAGTAAGAAAGTCATATATTCAAAAATATAACGTCAAAAAGAATACACTCTTCAAATGGGTTTTGATAGTTGAAATAACAACTCAAAGCAGTTGGTGTTTATATTGGAATTATTCCGTTAAAACGTCAAGTCACTGCATTCGATTCTAGATACTTACCGAAAACGTACAATTTGAGCATTTCGGTGGTTCTGTTTGTGTTCGATGTATGCTCCGTTTTTATACTATGTCCTGTTAACACTACTACAAATCCCGGATTTCTCTAAGATCATAAATTCGGCACTGTCATCTCAATTTTTGTATAACCAGTACTCAAAGTATCTTCATTTTCCCTTGCGATTAAACGTAAAATGCTAACGGTTAAAATCCGAAATTTGTTTCCAAAAAATATTTCTTTAGTTTAATTATGAAAACAACGGTAGTAGAATACCGAAGGAACAAAGCACACAATTAAATAAATCAAAGTCCAGAGACAAGGCAAGAGCAAGAACACCAGAAGGTGAATGACCAAAGACACCACACACCGACCAAACACACCACTACAACATTAAAAACTAAAGCACTAACAGTGTGAACTCTAAAAAAACAAAGTGACATCAGGTGCTCCGGAAGGTTAAGCGTGTCCTGCTCTATATACAGCACCCGTCATACTGTCAATGAGTCAATCCAGGATAAAGTCAAATCCAAAAAGACGTAAATCTAGCTGAAAATGTGTGACGCGGACATTATATATCTCTTTATATGATGCCGTGGTGAAGGTCATATAATTTGTGAAGGGACGGAAGTACATATCCCTGACAGTTTTTGTAGCTGTGCTCTTTCCACAAAGTCACTGTATAAAGTATAAACTCTACAGTAACGAATTAATTTTGAAATGTTCACACCATATATGCTGGAGAGTTAAGTATATTGCTGCTGAGGAAGGGAAAAAACACAGAAAAAATATTTTATTTATATTGTCATAATTTCAGCGATAATTCAGGTCTGAATAATTAATACACAACAAAAGATATAATGAGTCTATTAATGTTAGAAAGCGTTCCAAAAAGATGTCAGTTTAAATAAGTTTACTCAGGTCGCATCCTCAAAAAGTTTCAAGCAGATCAGGCCAGAAGTTATTGCAATTGTTTGATTGTCAGAAGGAAAGACTAGTATTGTGAGGTTTGTACGTCAATAGGAATGAGTATTATCCTGTACGACAAGTGTCTTTGGGTTCTGAAAACTAGATGAACTTCTGAAAGATTTGAGGTTTTTTTCAGTCTATTTATGTTTAATGCCCTAACTGTATATACTGTATATCGGGTTATATTCTGCTGAAGTGAAATATCCAGGTAAATCCTGCAATTTGATTGGTTACCTTGACAGGGGATATGAGACCGTATCCCCGTGGAAGGAAAATCACAATTTTTAAACGATTTTAATGGAAAAATTATAGCACTTCTAGCAGAATATAAAAGTTATTCGGGCTTCACAGGGGATACGGATTCATATTCCCTGTCTGTGCCCTATATCCCCTTCGCCTGACGGCTCAGGGGATATAAAACACAGACAGGGAATATGAGCCCGTATCCCCTGTGAAGATTCCCGAATAACATATAATATTCGCGTCGGCTTTTGTTCGCGAATTTGATGTAAAACAAGATAGGAATTTATTAGTTGTGTTAATAGTTCACGTTTTACTGTTTTACGAAAGGATATGGAGTAAATGAACATGAGACCATAACACATATGTTAACTCCAACTGGAATAATGTTAATGAGCTGTATGGCCATTTCGGAAATTTATTCCCCATCAGCAGCACTAGAACCGGTTTATCTATTGCATTTGAATGTATAGTGAAGTGTTCGCAATTTTTGGCGCTAGATTGTCAACCGCCAACATAGCGAAAATGAAACACACGCGAAAATATCCAGGTATATAGGTACATTCTGTATATTATAGGTAGCACAACAGGTTTTTTGTAGAATATTGTCAGTACCTGATTTTTAATGCCTGTAATTTTGTTACTAGTGAAGATACAATAACAAATGAGGTATCAAATGAAAGGAAAATGATTGAGCTGACTCTAAATATTCATTTCAATATAACTTCTCTTAAGTATCAGTATTTGAAATTCCATATTTAGAAAATAATTTGGGTTTTTTCATCATATCTTTTAAAACAACGTTTACAGCTTTACAGATAGCTAATTTTGTTTACTTTAAAGAACCATTCAAATGCAACAAAACAATGTCTCAGATTTTTGATATGGGATCTGGTTTGAAAATAAATTTTAAGGTTCAAATTTTAGAATTAATTCAATTGTTTTTTTTTAACTAGGGTTTGTATAAATAATCTTAGACACAGTTTAACAGCAAAGGAAAGGTTCTTTCAGCTAAGAAAGTAAACAAAAACAAAAATTCAGCTAGATTAAATCTGTAAAAGAAAATATAATTCACAAAACCAAATATTTTACCAAATATGGAAATTTAGGCATTGATACTTAAAAGGAATACTGCTGAATTTAGCATTAACTTTCTCCTTTGTCTAGTGAAACTAAAGTAGCAGAATTTACGATGGTGTTGTTTAATGTTATATGGTATGCTTCTGTCGACATTGCTTCCTATCACTGATTTATCGGCAGACTTAAAGACAAATTGCTCTAGAGCCATTATCACGGTACTTTCAAAATGTCATTTTGATAGTTTATTTGCTTCCTTGTAAAAACAGACTATGCAAAACAAACAAGAACTTACTTTCTTTAAGCAAAACACATATTTACAGAGACTGGTAATAACAAATGTCTGAAGAAATTTGTCAGGAGTCGAAATTCCAAAGCAGGAATTTAACCACCGGAAAATTAATAAACAGCAACGGTCCTGACATGGTACGGGTATTTAAAAAATAGTGGGTTGAACCGGTTTATGGACCGCTAAATTCGAATTCCATCACAGAACTGTTGTACTAGATGCATACCATTTGCCTATTTTTATTCTAAGTCCAAATTCTAACATAAGTGATTCAAAGCTAACTGAGCTAGTTCAAATTAAATAAAACGTAATAAACATATTTTATATAAGTGTTGACCCTATAAGATCTCCCTCCCGTCCATGCTTTACCACTGGATTTACTGAACTGATAAGAAAATTGCTAACTAGGCTAAAATGAATCTTGAATTACAGTTCAGACAGAAACTATATTTTTTTTCATATCAGACTGATATCTATTCAAGAATTTTTCTATTGATCGTATGAGACGGAATTTTTTTTTGAAGCCTTGATTTATAAAGCAATCACAGGGATATCTAATGAGAAAGTCAGTATAATTTTAGCTAGCTCTCGAGTATGGAACCAACTTTGAAACTAAACACCCCGTAAGCAGGAGAAGTTGGAATATTACTGCCAAATTTCATTACCCTACGAATGGTACCGCCCAGGTGTTGCATTTTCCTGACTAATCATCTGTATAATACATAACTGAGACATATATTTATAATTTCCTCAGATAGATCAAGAACTACCCCTTACAGAAACTGATTTAATCAGAAAAACATAACTATGTTGACTATATATAAAATCGAAGTCAATGTCAAAAGTCATATGAACGACACAGTCATGTACTATTCAAGAGCAGCATACATTCCAAATAGCATTGCCTACCACTAAAAGTTATTTCGTAATGATCAAATCCCAAAAACGTAACATGTTCAATCAACCCTGTAACAGACGTCGAATTCATATGATTTTATGTCCGTCAGGAAGGGATCGATGATAGCTAACCATGGACCAAAAAATAATGATCCTACATACAGAGTTCTAGAGAAATACTGCATAATATACTTTGCATACATTAGTCTGGCTCTGTGCGACTTTCGTCGGAGACGAGACATTTACAACCACTTGAATGTAGCCGGTCCAACACTGAAATGAGAAAAAATGTCCAATAACTAAATACAGAACTTACTTTAAATAACTTTCTGCATACGGCCATTTCGACAACTTATGTCTCTTCAGTGCAGATAAACGTTTGGAACACCATAAACTCAAAGATGTTAAAAGGCTAATGGAGAGCAAATAGCCAAATATTATCTAAATTGGAAGCCAAACTCTGCTTAGCTTTGTATGAGGGAGATAGTCCTTAATTTCAATAAGGTTTACAAAAATTTAGATATTGCAAATTCCCAAATGAATCGGCTTTCGGGTCAGCAACGAAGAAATGAAATAGGACTGAAGTCGCACCATCTGCATATACTATATTTCTGTCCTATAACATGTTTTTTCTAATGCTTCTATTTACTTTACTTAATAAAGGAACGATAACAGGAAACACTTACAATAGCCGAACATTACAATCACATGTCACAATCAACCAGGACCCGCACAAGAAAAACAATAAAATGACAAAAGACGAACATAGACAACGATAGGAACTCGGGATAGCCGGACTTGGTACCGGCACTATCAACAGCCAGCGGTAGGGTTAAACCGGTTTATTGGTACCAAAACCTTCCCTTTCTCTATCCCGTTATTATAGTATAATAAACATACAAATAAAACCCAATACAGGTACACCACTAACTCTAAGACCACAATCTTGAAAAGGAAAAAATAGACAAAACGTAATTCAGAAGTGCTCCCCGCTAAACTGCCGGCTACCCCAAGGAGCCTGCTGGTACATTGTAGAACACTGTCGCGCTACGGAATAATTATCAAATATCAAACTTCCCGAAGGGTTTAGTAAAGAATCATTATGGGTTTCAGTTGACATCGTCGACAGTATCAGTGAGAGGCCAGTATAATTGAAAAATCTTCAGGTCATTGGATCCCCAAGCCAATTTAACGGAATCATGAAGAATATCCGATCAATATCCTCTATTACGTAAAGAATGTAAGTTACGTTCCAGTTTTTCTGTTTATATCTTGACTTAGTATCAAACGGGGGTAATTACAAATTACCGAACAGAGTGGTCAAAAGCCGGAGTCCTTGAGACAAAAAGACATATCAGGTGGAAACTACCGGCTTAATTGTCGACTGCAATAGTCCTGAATTGGTACAGGCATTTCAAAATAAATGGTTGGTTAAACCGGTTTTATGTCTAGCCAAACAACTTTGAGATGCTAGTCATGAAGGAAAACTACATATATATGTAACACTGGTAGTAACTTACCCCCGAAATATCTTAAATGGGGTAATAACAGAATTACCGAACAGCATTGTCAACGACAAAACTCCAATAGGCAAAAGACAAAGCAAACAACAATTCAAGTTTACGATTTAATTTTTTAAATAGCCAAATTGAAAATTTCATATCTTCTCCACATGACAACAATAAACTGTATACGGATTGCAGAGTAAAAGCAATCAAATATTAGTTGTTGAAATCGGAGCTTGGTAATATTATATGCACGATTGGGATACAAAAATTTCATCGATTTCAAGCAAAACTTCAGCTGTAATGACAGGTGTCTGATGGCACAAATAAAATGCAAACGAGAAATAGCTATCGTATATTCTAAACACTGTCATTAATTTCCAGAAGTTGCTGATGTAAAAGAGATTTTATGCGTTTGGTTTAAAAAAACATTATTGCTCGGTAGTTTTCAATCCACACATGCCGAATATAGGACAATTGATTATCGTCTCCTGTTAAAAGTGGCGGATGAAAGTTTTCAGTAAATTTTGGACCTCTTTATCTTTCTAGTGTTATTTAATATGTATCTTAAATTACACATGTAATTACTTTTCCATTATTGTACTTTTATAACCTTTGTTTGTGATTCACTATTGTTTTTTGTTAGCTGATGCAAATTTACTGAACAGATTTGTCAGGAGTCGAAACCCGAAAGGCAAAACGACCAAAACAGCGACAGTATAATACCAAAGAACAAAGCATAAGATTACACCTATCAATGTTCAAAAACCAAGAACACCATTAAAACACACCAACACCAAAAAATACAACAATAAAAACAAAAGCACTATTACATGAGTGTTCTCCAAAAATCAGAGCAACAACACGTGATCCGGAATGATAAGCTTGCTCTGCTCTGAAATAAGCACCCTTCACACTTTTATTGGGTCAATCCGGGTGAAACCGTAATCCGTAATGTCAAATCCGAGAAAACGTGAGTCTAACTGAAAATATATGTTTTCATTTGTAAAATCGACAATTGATATATATATATATATATATATATATATATATAATGTGGTGGCGGCTATAAAATATCTGAAGGGACGAGAGTATCAAAGGCTGTCCATATCCCTGGCAGTTTCATTGATAATGCTTTCGCTGTTTTCAAAAAGTCAATGTATGACCTACAGGCTCTACAGCAACGAATTAGCTGTGAAATATGCACCCCATACACTCGCAGGGAAGGTAGGTATGTTGCTGCCAAGAAAGGGAAAGTTCACAACTGAGAAGTCAAAATCATCACGTTTGTCATATAGCCTAGATTTCAGACGTCCATGTTCAAAAATGTATAAAGTAAGATAGAACCGAAACGCCAAGCAAAAGAACAAACAATCCACGGACAATGGAACATCTGAAACACTAAGAAACAAAGACACCAAATTAGTACTGGACAGAAAAAGAAAAATGAAGACACACATATAGATGAACAACACGGACCCATCCGTGTGAGATAAGTTGTACCGGTAGAGTAAGCATGCTTCTTATAAAACATCCACCGTGTTGAACATGGCAACTCCGGTAGTTAATTTAAAGTCAAATCCGATAGAAGAAAAACAATTTTAGTTGTAGAGGGAAAGATCTGTTGTCATGTGGGAAACATATATCCCATAGCGATCCACAAGATCGTGATGTCGACTATATTTCTGTAGTAATGACTTTAAGTTTTTGGTAACGTACCGTTGCTTATGTAGTCTGTCTGTAAGCAACTGAGCTCTATCAACGACCACAAGCCCTTGAGTATTCAATGAGTTGTGAGATGTAAACTCCAAATGCTGATGCTTTTGGAATGTTGCTACAAAGAAAACGGAAGTTGACTATTGGAAAAGTGAAGTCATCGCGTTTTTCATACAGCCTAGTTTGTAATGTACCTTTGTTGCCAATTTCAAGATGAAGGTCAAGGAATGAGGCCGATGTGGAAGTATCTGTAGTATCCTTAATTTCAAGAACCCTTGGATTAATAAGATGAAGAAAATTACCAACGCGAGGGTTGTTGAGTTACAAAATATCATCTATATAACGGAAGCTGAAAATAAAGGAATGGGCCAGTCTTATGTCTCTATCTTGAAGAAGCCCTTTAATGAATTCAGCCTTATAAGAGTGGAGAAACAGATCGGCTAAAAGGTGTCACAGATTGTGCCTATCGGAATTCCGATGGTCTGTTGAAAAACAAGTCCTTCAAACTGGACAAATATATTGTCGATCAGAAAACATGATTATAAAAATAGGTCAAAGTATGAAGCAGAGTTTGATCTTTAATTGATGCAGATGCAAAATGACAGAAGCTGTAAAACCAAAGAAAAACATAAACTGCAGAGGTCCTGACTAGGCGCTTTTTGGCATAGTTAACCTCCCCTTGAAAAGCAGTAGTGCTCAGTAGAAACTTGATCACATTTGCTATTCAAAAGAAATGTTTATCCCACTACTTAGTAAAAACCAATCTTGAATACAACTTAAATTTTTCCACAAAGGACTAATATCTATTAAAGAACTTTTTTAATGATCGTATAAGACGGCATTTTTAAATATCTGAATATCTGATTTAAAGGCGGTCACTAAAATACCTAAATCAATGCATTTAAAAAAATAAAAAAATGAAATGTTATTTCTACTGTTACAGTAAATGAGATTCCAATGGGAATTAGCTGTGCGCCACTTTCAGTGGACCATTTTGTTTACTCATATGAAGCCAAGTTTTTGCAAGTGCTAACAAAAAGAAAACAAAAATATTTGTCCTTATTTCATTTTCCCCTACATAGACGATACACTTTTTCTTCATATCCAAAATTTTTAAAAAATATTTACACCAGATGGATCACAATAAGCTTGAAATTAGAAATACTATACTGATACACCTACTTCAGCTTCATACTTAGATCATGTGTTGTACATTGACAAAATTGACGTTTGAAATCTAAGCTTTATGACCAAGTTGATGATTTTAACTTCCCAATTGTCAACATTACTTTCCCTTTCTATGCAGCAATATACCTACCTCTCCAGCGTAAGCAGTGTAGATCTCACGGTTGATTCATAACCGTCTAGCGTTTTATCAGGCATTTTTCCAGAGCCCTTTCCTGGGAAATGGGAGGTATTGGAAGTAAAAAAAAACTTGTTTAACCGTAGTACTGGCCTTTGATAATGCCGGTTTCTAGTCCCTTACACGTAGTATGGCTGTTTACGTTTGTTTTGTTTTGATTTTGTTTTTGTTCCTTTTTTTTTTTTAAAGACCACAATTTATTGCGGTGAATTGTGGTCTTTAGTTGAAAATTTAGTCACTGTAGTATATCTGCAAATGAATACCGAAGCAAAATTAAGGAAAGGGATAATTCTAAAATGACGACAATTCATATCAAACATGAATTGAGTCAGCATGTCAATTACAAAAGAAATAATTAAAAATGAACAGTAGGGGTGTCCTGATCTCTTCTTATGTTTAATTTGAACGACTGATATATGATTATTTTTATTTTGCTTTTTTTTAATTTCTTAAAGTTGAGATAATCTGGCGTCATCTTTCTAAACCTTCAAAATTAATAAGTAAAGAATTAAAATGATACCAATCTGTCAGTGGGCAAGGACTTCAAAAGTAATGCGCGTAAAATGTTAAATGTCACATTGTAAACTGGAAATTTTATATTTCAAAAAAGACACTTGCATAAATGAATTTGATTTTTACAGAAATAGAAATTGATTTGGGAATGCTAAACTCCTCACAGGAAGGGATCTTGGTGGAAGCTGTATACTGAGGGTACATAACTTACTTTGTCAATTGGTGATGGGTCTGGAGCTGGCATGTCAGTTAACTGTTAGTAGTCTCTTGTGATTTCATGTTTATGTCCGTATATTTAGTTCTTTCAGTTTCATTTTTCACAATTGACTCAGTCCTGTTGCCAACTAAATTTTACTGTTGTAACGATTGTTTTTTGATTTATCACATTGGCTGTAGGGGGGAGGTTTGGATCGAATAAAACTAGTTTAACCCCGCCGCAGCAGGTTTGCGCCTGTCCTAAGTCAGGAATTTACTAAGCCTTTGTGTGTCTTGTCCTTTTTCTAGTTAGTTTACTTTATGTCTATAGGAGTCTAGGATGATGTTTATTTCGCTGGACTTGATTGCTCTTTGTTCAGGGGCCGACTCCGACCTGCCGTTGGGTGTGGGGTTTTCTCACCGTTCATTGAAGATCTTATGGTAGCTTTGAGTTGTTATTACTCCCCTTTGGGTCGTTGTCTCTTTGACACAATCCCCGTTTCCCTTCTTTTTTCTATAGGAGGCAAAGTTCTTCAATACATGAGAGAACCTAGCGAAGAAACAACGCATTATTGTGACTCTTCATCTTAACGTCACATCGACCCTTAAAAAATAACCCTTTCTTCTCTTTCTAATGTCCTAATATCTAAACTAATTTTCATTCCGTTTTTTATTCATTTTGTAACAGTGTTTTTTCATTTTGTATTTTAAAAATCTACGAGATGATACTAATCTCAAAATAATTTATTGAATAGACGAATTTCATATTTACGGGATGACTGCTAATTTAGCATGTTTTTCAAAGGGACGTCACTCGCTAACACCCGTCATTCTGGTTTTCGGTCTCATTAGGGAAAGGACGGTCAGTAAATATTTTCTCTGGCAACGGTTACGATTTTCACTGTGGTAAGTACCCGAATAGCTTGAAATAATTTATTTAAAGACAATCGAGATATTACCCCTAGTCCAATGATAGATACCCATGTATTCAAAATCTACTGCTGTCCCTTATTACAATGGAACCGTAAAACTGACTGTCGGGTCAGTAGGTTACTTCCCTTTGTGGAAAACTTTATAAAAACGGAGCCAAAGTCGGGATAAGAAATAAACATGAAAGTGGTCTATTTGGGAACTAAGAATTATTAAACACTATGATAAGTTTTTTCTACTCCAAACATTGAACAACATAGCAAATCTCCCAAATGCATCTTTGTTTAGTATTTTTCAAAAGGAAAAATAAATAAAAGTGGTTTTTTGACAACAAAAACACTGCAAATTATAACATAAGGAAGAATCTGGGGTATTTTATTCATGAGATAAAATCACGTGACCACGCCCCTTTTTGGCGAATTACTTCCCTTTATTAAAGATTAACTCCGAAAGTGCATCTCAGTTTTCCGGATTATTTTCATACTACCCCTGTCTTTTTTCTAAAAGTACTGTATTAATGTTCTCTTCCGTGATGAAAAGTTTTTGTTGTGGGAATTTCAAAATATAGAAACTGTGGTTAAAATCAGTCCGCAGAAGGATTTTCCGTCGCTGGAAAGTTTGGAATTAACACATTTTCAATTTAATTTGGCCGCGAATTTTCATGAGTAAGTTTAAAAGGGACAACTATTTATGAATCTATTTTTGAGTTATATTTCATAGTCATATGCGGACAAATTTGCTACATATTTATCTTTGATACGTATTTTTCTGTCTAAGATAGCTTACTCGGCAGTTTTACAATGGCTTCTACAGTCAAACTGTCATGATCCCGCTTCGAATTCCAAACTTAATTGGCCGGAAATCTTCATTATGACAGATACGTATTTATGTATAGAATAGATGTAAACAATGTGCAGAATCTTGCTGGATGCGAACAAATATGTTCTGAAGTGTATTATTAGATACTTTTGCAAAATTTCAATATCTCCCCTATGCATTGCAATTAAACATGGCCGACAAGCCAGAGTTACAAGATGGCCTCTATGCAAGTTAGTAAAGTACCCCTGATTCTGCCATATACAATTCTTCGCAATATATTATACGAAATACATACACTAAATGATTCAATTAAGGATTATTATACTTACGAATAACAAAATATCGAAGCTACTGTAAATTTTGTTTCTGCATATTATGCGCATTTCGACAACTTATGTCTTTTCAGTGCAGATAAAATCAAAACATTTGGAAGTCCATAAATCGGAGTACGTGTTAAAACTGATAGAGTTTTATAAATTCATATTCAGTAATATAAACAACCTTTTATATAATTTAGATTCTCTTACACCATTTGCATCATGATTTCATAATTGAATAGAATATTGTCCGTAAACGGAGCAATGTGTCTTATGATTTGCTGTGTCCCTTGGCGATCTCAAAGGAACATAAAGGCTAAACATTATGTTCCAATGGAATATGAATAACCTAAGAAACAACATCAAACATTAACAGACAAGTTGCATCGACAAGACATTAATCTTGTCGATGATACGATATCAGAAGAAAACTACCACCTCGTTGGGAATTTATTGCCTCTTACAGAAAATATGACGTTTCTAAATCTTTAGAGACCTATTTTATGAATATTGGAAATGATTTGTCAGACATTATTCCCTATACTGGATGTTAATGATTGTTTGGAGTGTCACGATTGGTAACTGGCATGTTCTTGGTAACATGATATTTTGTCAATATGTCGACCAGACGTAGTAGAGGCGACATATTGTTATTGGTATGAAAAAGTTTTTTCCGGGCCGAGTTCTCAGAGATGCCTGGACCGAATTAATTCATATTTGGCACAAATAAGTAATATATATTTTTTCAAAGGCTTCCATTTTCAAAATGTCTGCCAATAAATGCTTTTTACAAAATTTCGCAAATGTACCTTCGAACACTAAGAATCAATTATCTCTTAAACCACTGGGAGAATTTTCATAAATCCTACTAAACAAACGTTCAGTATGAAAGGTGGATGGCATCTATCCAACAGTAAAATTTTATAATGGCTTGGATTTTCAAAATGAAAAAAGTGAAATGGTATAGTACGCCATAATTAGAAAGTAAAATATAAAAAATAAAAAAAAAACGAAACATCTAAAATGACAAAAGGGAGAAAGAAAGGTTAATTGCCCTACGTTTCTGTCGTATCGATTTCGACTACGAGCTACCGGGCAGAAATACGGATCCATAAAAATGTTAAAATGACGAAAGTATATGCAGACCTAATAGCGTGTCACAGATATTACCTTTAAAAATGGTCCAAAATCCTGAACGTTATCAAAAACTAATAAACATTTGCTACTATACAAACATTGAATTTCAATACAGGAATAATATTATAAAATGGACTGTATCTTTACATTCATGCCGAAAGGTCGGAGGGGGGGGGGGGTTTCCACAAATCACAATCAAATGAAGAAAAAAATGTTTGGAGAACGCAATGCCTCGTACAGTACAAAGACCTCATCTAAATAAGACACGCTAAAGGTAGTAAAAAAGGTTAAATTCCCTGCCCCTTTCCATTTCTTCTATTTTCCGCCGGCAATCAAAATCTCGTACCAGTTGTCCCTTTCCCCTTTATATCTTATATTTTTTTTAATTGATTGACTTGTTTTCGTCCTGATATAGCTGAAATATTGCTCACTGGACGTGAACCTCTAATAAATCCATCAATATTTAAGTAGAAGTTTTTTCTTTCCAGTGAAGACAAAATCAAAGATTGCATGTTCAAGCTTTCATCTTATTGTTTAACTCGGATCACAAGACATCTAATTTAAGGACAGTTTTCTGTAATGGCTTTATGAATATGCTTTGTATAATGACATGCGAAAAAGGCAGTAAGTTTAGGTTGGTATTCTATATCTTCATTAATTCGTAAAATGCGATCTAGTTGTGTTGATCTGATAATGAGATGAAC